>JAZDUA010001297.1:0-115030 GCA_038098605.1 Gryllus longicercus
TTTTCGTTCGTCGCTCGTCGTTCGTTGTTTGTAGTAAGTTTTATCTCGTATGTTTGTTCGGTCATTGAAAGCCTCTCGTCGCTCGTATCTTGTCGTTTGTCGTTTCTAAGCTTGTTGCTCTTCGTTTGCTGTTTGTCATGCGTCGTTATTCACATCTTTTCTTCGTTCATTGCTCATAGATTGTTTATAATTTTTAGTTTTTAAACATTAAATTTTTATTTTTTGAATTTTTATTTATTTATATTTATATATTTTTCAATATTTCATATTTTCAAATTTTTATATTTTTTATTTTTATAATTTTTATAATTTTAATTTTTTTATGTTCATATTTTTTGATTTTTTATATTTTTCAATTTTTTTATTTTTTAGAATTTTGGTAATTTTCAAACCTTTTTTGTTTATTTCATGTTTCTGAGCTTTCGTCGTTATTCCCATGTCCTTCGCCTTGTTTGTTTGACGATCGTGTTTCGTCAATCGTCGTTTTACGTTCATTTTTCGTCCGTCGTGTGTTGTTTGTCATTCTTTACTTGTCGTTTTCGTTCGTCACTCGTCGCTCATCGCTCGTCGTTCGTTGTTCATTGTCTGCCGTAAGTTTCTTAAAATTACGAAGTAAAATTGTTTTTAAATTTTCATATTTTTGAATTTTTATACATTTTTAATTTTTATACTTTTTGAATTTTTACATTTATCTTTTTTTATATTTTCAATTTTATATTTTTCGATTTTTATATTTTTTTATTTTTTATATTTTTGGATTTTTTGAATTTTCAAAACTTTCGGTTTAATTCATATGTGTCTGGTCATTCGTCGTTAATCCCATGTCGTTTGTCTTGGTTGTTTGACGTTGGTGTGTTGTCGTTCGTCGTTTATCGTTCATCGTTTTTGTCTGTCGTGTGTTGTTCGTCATTCTTTACTTGTCGTTTTCGTTCGTCACTCGTCGCTCATCGCTCGTCGTTCATTATTTATTGTTTGCCGTAAGTTTCTTCCTCGGTTGAATGTTGGCCTATTGAAAGGCTAACGTCGTTATTTCAATTTTTAAATTTTTGAATTTTTTGTTTTCTTTAATTTTTCGATTTTTTATATTTTATATTTTTAATATTTTTTATTTTTTATATTTTTCGATTTTATTTTTTTTATTTTTTATATTTTTTAATTTTTTATTTTTTTATATTTTTAAATTTTTATATTTTTCGATTTTTATATTTTTTTATTTTTATCTTTTTAGATCTTTTGAATTTTCAAACCTTTCGGTTTAATTCCTATGTGTCTGATCATTCGTCGTTAATCCCATGTCGTTGTCTTGGTTGTTTGACGTTGGTGTGTTGTCGTTCGTCGTTTATCGTTTTTTTTCGTCTGTCGTGTGTTTTTCGTTATTCTTTACTTGTCGTTTTTGTTCGTTACTCGTCGCTCATAGCTCGTCGTTCATTATTCATTGCTTGCCGTAAGTTTCTTCTTCGTTTGATTGTTGGCTTATTGAAAGGCTATCGTCGTTTTTTGAATTTTTAAATTTTTGAAGTTTTATATTTTTTATTTTTATATTTTTAATTTTTTATATTTTTCGATTTTTATTGGTTTTTGATTGAAAGGCTATCGTAATTTTTTGAATTTTTAAATTTTTGAATTTTTGTGTTTTGATTTTTTTTTATTTTTTTATTTTTTATATTTATCGATTTTCAAATATTTTTTATTATTTTATATTTTTAATTTTTATATCTTTTGATATTTATATTTTTATAATTTTCGATTTTTATATTTTTTGATTTTTATATTTTTATATTTTTTGAATTTTCAAACCTATCGGTTTAATTCACATGTGTCTGGTCATTCGTCGTTAATCCCATGTCGTTGTCTTGGTTGTATGACGTTGGTGTGTTGTGGTTCGTCGTTTAACGTTCATCGTTTTTCGTCTGTCGTGTGTTGTTCGTCATTCTTTACTTGTCGTTTTCGTTCGTCACTCGTTGCTCATCGCTCGTCGTTCATTATTCATTGTTTGCCGTAAGTTTCTTCCTCGTTTGATTGTTGATTTTGAAAGAATATCGTTGTTTTTTGAATTTTCAAATTTTTGAATTTTTATATATTTTTCAAAATTTTTAATTTTTCGATATTTTATATTTCCCATTTTTTTATATTTTTCAATTTTTATATTTTTCGATTTTTTATATTTTTAATTTTTTATATTTTTAGAATTTTTATATTTATTTATTTTTTAATTTTTTACTTTTTATATTTTCTGATTTTTTGCATTTTCAAACCTTTCGGTTTAATTTAAATATGTCTCGACATTCGTCGTTAATCCCATGTCGTTGTCTTGGTTGTGTGACGTTGGTGTGTTGTCGTTCGTCGTTTATCGTTCATCGTTTTTCGTCTGTCGTGTGTTGTTCGTCATTCTTTACTTGTCGTTTTCTTTCGTCACTCGTCGCTCATCGCTCGTCGTTATTCATTGTTTGCCGTAAGTTCTTCTTTGTTTAATTGTTGGCCAATTGAAAGGCTATAGTCGTTTTTTGAATTTTTAAATTTTGAATTTTTATATTTTTTGATTTTTTTAATTTTTCAAATTTTTGATATTTTCATTTTTTTAATTTTTTTATTTTTATATTATTACATTTTTATATTTTTCGATTTTTTATATTTTCCGATTTTTCATATTCTTCAATTTTATAAATTTTGATTTTTTATATTTTTGAATTTTTTGAATTTTCAAATCTTTTGGTTTAATTCATGTGTCTGGTCATTCGTCGTTAATCCCGTCTTTTGTCTTGGTTGCTTGACGTTGGTGTGTTGTCGTTCGTCGTTTATCGTTCATCGTTTTTTCGTCTGTCGTGTGTTTTTCGTCATTCTTTACTTGTAGTTTTCGTTCGTCACTCGTAGCTCATCCCTGGTCGTTCATTATTCATTGTATACTGTTTCTTCCCCGTTTCATTGTTGGCTTATTGAAAGGCTATCGTCGTTTTCTCAATTTTAATTTTTTTTAAAATTTATATTTTTTGATTTTTTTAATTTTTAGATTTTTAATATTTAAATTTTTTATATTTTTCGCCTATCTTTCGTCGTTCATTATTCACTGTTTGCCTAAGTTTCTTCCTCGTTTGATTGTTGGCTTATTGAAAGGCTATCGTCGTTTATTGAATTTTTGAATTTTTGAATTTTTTTGGTATTTTTTAATTTTTCCATTTTTTATATATTCAATTTTTTATATTTCACTATTTTTATATTTTTCGATTTTTAATATTTTTCGATTTTTTATATTTTTGAATTTTTATATTTTTCGTTTTTTCAAAATTTTCGAAGTTTTTTTTCTTTTGTCTCATCATGTCTCATTGTCCTTCGTACTTCGCTCGTCGTTCGTAGCCAGTCGCTGGTCGCTTGTCACTCGTCGCTCGTCGTTACGTCGCGTCGTTACGTCGCGTCGTTGTCGCACGTCGCACGTCGCATGTCGCATGTCGCACGTCAATAATGGCTTGTTGCTCGTCCGTATGCGTCCTTCGTTGTTCGTTAATATTTTTCTTTTTTCAAAATTTTAGATTTTTGATTTTTTTATATTCATATTTTTTATTTTTTATATTTTTCGATTTGTTATATTTTTCAATTTTTTATATTTTTTACCTTTTTTTATTTTTCGATTTTTTATATTTTTCGATTTTTTATATTTTTGAATTTTTAAATTTTTCGATTTTTCTAAATTTTAGAATTTTCTTTTCGTTTGTCTCATCATGTCTCATCTTCCTTCGTACTTCGCTCGTCGTTCGTAGCCAGTCGCTGGTCGGTTGTCACTTGTCGCTCGTCGTTACGTCCCGTCGTTACGACGCGTCGTTGTCGCACGTCGCACGTCGCATGTCGCACGTCAATAATGGCTTGTTGCTCGTTCGTATGCGTCTTTCGTTGTTCGTTAATATTTTTCTTTTTTCAAAATTTTAGATTTTTGATTTTTATTTTTTTTGAAATTTATATTTTTAATTTTTTATATTTTTTGATTTTTTATATTTTTCAATTTTTTTATTTTTCAATTTTTTATATTTTTCGATTTTTTATATTTTTTGATTTTTCATATTTTTCGATTTTTTATATTTTTTGATTTTTCATATTTTTCGATTTTTTATATTTTTCAATTTTTATATTTTTCGTTTTTTCAAAATTTTAGAATTTTCTTTTCTTTTGTCTCATCTTGTCTCATCTTCCTTCGTACTTCGCTCGTCGTTCGTAGCCAGTTGCTAGTCGCTTGTCACCCGTCGCTCGTCGTTACGTCACGTGGTTACGTCGCGTCGTTGTCGCACGTCGCACGTCGCATGTCGCACGTCAATTATGGCTTGTTGCTCGTTCGTATGCGTCTTTCGTTGTTCGTCGTTCGTTAATATTTTTCTTTTTTCAAACTTTTAGATTTTTGATTTTAATTTTTTTTAAATTTATATTTTTGATTTTTTATATTTTTCTATTTTTTATATTTTTCGACTTTTTATATTTTTCTATTTTTTATATTTTTCGATTTTTTATATTTTTTGATTTTTCATATTTATTGATTTTTTATATTTTTGAATTTTTATATTTTTCGTTGTTTCAATACTTTAGAATTTTCTTTTCTTTTGTCTCATCATGTCTCATCTGCCTTCGTACTTCGCTCGTCGTTCGTAGACAGACCCTGGTCGCTTGTCAATCGTCGCTCGTCGTTACGTCGCGCCTTTACGTCGCGTCGTTGTCGCACGTCGCATGTCGCACGTCAATAATGGCTTGTTGCTCGTTTTTATGCGTCTTTCGTAGTTTGTCGTCCGTTCATCTTTTTCTTTTTTAAAAATTTTAGATTTTTTATTTTTATTTTTTTTGAAATTTTTATTTTTGATTTTTTATATTTTTTGATTTTTTATATTTTTCGTTTTTTATATTTTTCAATTTTTTATATTTTTCGACTTTTTATATTTTTTGATTTTTCATATTCTCCGATTTTGTTTATTTTTCAATTTTTATATTTTTCGTTTTTTCAAAATTTTAGAATTTTATTTTCTTTTGTTTCATCATGTCTCATCTTTCTTCGTACTTTGCTCGTCGTTCGTAGCCAGTCGCTGGTCGCTTATCACTCGTCGCTCGTCGTTACGTCGCGTCGTTGTCGCACGTCGCATGTCACACGTCAATAGTGGCTTGTTGCTCGTTTTTATGCGTCTTTCGTAGTATGTCGTCCGTTAATCTTTTTCTTTTTTCAAACTTTTAGATTTTTGATTTTTATTTTTTTAAATTTATATTTTTGATTTTTTATATTTTTCGATTTTTTATATTTTTCGATTTTTTACATTTTACGATTTTTTATATTTTTCGATTTTTATATTTTTCGACTTTTTATATTTTTCGATTTTTTAATTTTTTTATTTTTCATATTTATTGATTTTTTATATTTTTGAATTTCTATATTTTTCGTGTTTTCAAAATTTTAGAATTTTTTTCTTTTGTTTCATCATGTCTCATCTGCCTTCGTACTTCGCTCGTCGTTCATAGCCAGTCCCTGGTCGCTTGTCACTCGTCGCTCGTCGTTACGTCGCGTCTTTACGTCGCGTCGTTGTCGCACGTCGCATGTCGCACGTCAATAATGGCTTTTTGCTCGTTCGTATGCGTCTTTCGTTGTTCGTCGTTCGTTAATATTTTTCTTTTTTCAAAATTTTAGATTTTGGATTTTTATTTTTTTTAATTTATATTTTTTGATTTTTAATATTTTTGAATTTTTATATTTTTGGTTTTTTCAAAATTTTAAAATTTTCATTTTTTTTGTCTCATCATGTGTCATCTTCCTTCGTACTTCGCTCGTCGTTCGTAGCCAGTCGCTGGTCGCTTGTCACTCGTCGCTCGTCGTTACGTCGCGTCGTTGTCGCACGTCGCACGTCGCATGTCGCACGTCAATAATGGCTTGTTGCTCGTTCGTATGCGTCTTTCGTTGTCCGTCGTTCGTTAATAATTTTCTTTTTCAAAATTTTAGATTTTAGATTTTTATTTCTTTTGATATTTAAATTTTTGATTTTTCATATTTTTCGATTTTTGATATTTTTGAATTTTTATATTTTTCGTTTTTTTTCAAAATTTTAGAATTTTCTTTTCTTTTGGCTCATCATGTCTCAACTTCCTTCGTACTTCCCTCGTCGTTCGTAGCCAGTCGCTCGTCGCTTGTTACTCGTCGCTCGTCGTTACGTCGCGTTGTTTCGTCGCGTCGTTGTCGCAGGTCGCACGTCGCACGTCAATAATGGCTCGTTCGTATGCGTCCTTCGTTGTTCGTTAATATTTTTCTTTTTTCAAAATTTAAATTTTTGATTTTTATTTGTTTTTGAAATTTATATTTTTGATTTTTTATATTTTTTGTTTTTTTGTATTTTTTGATATTTTATATTTTTTTATTTTTTATATTTTTGATTTTTTATATTTTCGAAATTTATATTTTTCGATTTTTATATTTTTTTATTTTTAATATTTTTGATTTTTTAAATTTTTATTATTCTTAGACGAGACGAGACGAAACGACACGAGACGTGACGTGACGTGACGTCACGTGACGTGATTTTTTATTTTTGATATTTTTTGATTTTTAATATTTTTGATTTTTTATATTTTTTATTTTTTATACTTTTTGATTTTTTATATTTTTGATTTTTTATATTTTTCGAAATTTATAGTTTTCAAGTTTTTATATTTTTGATTTTAAATATTTTTTGATTTTTTAAATTTTTATAATTCTTAGACGAAACGAGACGAGACGAGGCTAGGCGAGACGAGAAGAGACGAACCGGCACAAGACGGGACGGTACGAGACGAGACGAGACGAAACGAGACGAGACGAGACGAAACGAGACGCGACGAGACGATACGAAACGAGACGAGACGAGACGAAACGAGACGAGACGAGACGAAACGGGACGAGACCGGACGAGACGAGACGAGACGAGACGTGACGTGACGTAACGTGACGTGACGAGACAAGACGAGACGATACGAGACGACACGAAACGAGACGTGACGAGACGAAACGAGACGACACGACACGAGACGACACGAGACGAGACGACACGAGACGAGACGAGACGAGACGTGACGTGACGTGACGAGACGGGACGAGTCGAGACCAGACGATACGTGACGAGACGTGACGAGACGTGACGTGACGTGATGTGACGAGACGAGACGAGACGACACGAGACGAGAATTTATATATTTTTTCCAAATTTTAGAATTTTCTTTTCTTTTGTCTCAGCATGTCTCATCTTCCTTCGTACTTCGCTCGTCGTTCGTAGCCAGTCGCTGGTCGCTTGTCACTCGCCGCTCGTCGTTACGTCGCGTCGTTGTCGCACGTCGCACGTCGCATGTCGCACGTCAATAATGGCTTGTTGCTCGTTCGTATGCGTCTTTCGTTCTTCGTCATTCGTTTATATTTTTCTTTTTTCAAAATTTTAGATTTTAGATTTTTATTCCTTTTGATATTTAAATTTTTGATTCTTTATATTTTTCGATTTTTTATATTTTCGATTTTTTATATTCTATCATTTTTTATATTTATTGATTTTTCATATTTTTCGATTTTTGATATTTTTGAATTTTTATATTTTTCGTTTTTTCAAAATTTTAGAATTTTCTTTTCTTTTGTCTCATCATGTCTCATCTTCCTTCGTACTTCCCTCGTCGTTCGTAGCCAGTCGCTCGTCGCTTGTCACTCGTCGCTCGTCGTTACGTCGCGTTGTTTCGTCGCGTCGTTGTCGCAGGTCGCACGTCGCATGTCGCACGTCAATAATGGCTTGTTGCACGTTCGTATGGGTCTTTCGTTGTCCGTTAATATTTTTCTTTTTTCAAAATTTTAGGTTTTAGATTTTTATTTTTTTGAAATTTATATTTTTGATTTTTTATATTTTTTGTTTTTTTGTATTTTTGATATTTTATATTTTTCGATTTTTTATATTTTTTGATTTTTTATATTTTCGAAATTTATATTTTTAGTTTTTAATATTTTTTTTTATTTTTAATATTTTTTGATTTTTTAAAATTTATAATTCTTAGACGAGACGAGACGAAACGACACGAGACGTGACGTGACTGACGTGACGTCACGTGACGTGACATGACGTGACGAGACGAGACGAGACGAGAAGAGACGAGACGAGACGAGACGTGACGTGACGTAACGAGACGCGACGAGACGAGACATGACGGGACGAGACGAGACGTGACGTGACGTGACGAGACGAGACGAGACAAGACGAGACGGGACGAGACGTGACGTGACGTGACGTGACGTGACGTGACGTGACGTGACGAGACGAGACGACACGCAAATTTTTAAAATTTTTGATTTTTTATATTTTTTGATTTTTAATATTTTTTCTTTTTTATATTTTTTATTTTTTACATTTTTGATTTTTTATATTTTTGATTTTTTATATTTTTCGAAATTAATAGTTTACAAGATTTTATATTTTTGATTCTAAATATTTTTTGATTTTTTAAATTTATTATAATTCTTAGACGAAACGAGACGAGACGAGGCGTCGCGAGACGAGAAGAGACGAACCGGCATAAGACGGGACGAGACGAGACGAGACGAAACGAGACAAGACGAGACGAGACGAAACGAGACGAGACGAGACGAGACGGGACGAAACGAGACGAGACGAGACGAAACGGGACGAGACCAGACAAGGACGAGACGAGACGTGACGTGACGTAACGTGACGTGACGAGACGAGACGATACGAGACGACACGAGACGAGAGGTGACGAGACGAGACGAGACGAAACGAGACGTGACGTGACGTGACGAGACGAGACGACACGAGACGTGAATTTTTATATTTCTTGATTTTTTATATTTTTAATTTTTTTTATTTATTATGTTTTTGAATTTCTATGTTTCGTTTTTCAAAATTTTAGAATTTTCTTTTCTTTTGTCTCATCATGTCTCATCTTCCTTCGTACTTCGCTCGTCGTTCGTAGCCAGTCGCTCGTCGCTTGTCACTCGTCGCTCGTCGTTACGTCGCGTAGTTAAGTCGCGTCGTTGTCGCACGTCGCACGTCGTATGTCGCACGTCAATAATGGCTTTTTGTTCGTTCGTATGCGTTTTTCGTTGCTCGTCGTTCGTTAATATTTTTCTTTTTTCAAAATTAGGATTTTAATTTTTATTTTTTTAAATTTAAATTTTTGATTTTTTATATTTTTCGATTTTTGATATATTTTTTGATGTTTCATATTTTTCGATTTTTTTATTTTTGAATTTTTATATTTTTCGTTTTTTCAAAATTTTTGAATTTTCTTTTGTTTTGTCTCATCAATTCTCTTCTTCCTTCGTACTTTGCTCGTTGTTCGTAGCCAGTCGCTGGTCGCTTGTCACTCGTCGCTTGTCGTTTCGTCGCGTCGTTACGTCGCATCGTCGCACGTCGCACGTCGCATGTCGCACGTCAATAATGGCTTGTTGCTCGTTCGTATGCGTCTTTCGTTGTTCGTCGTTCGTTATTAATTTTCTATTTTTAAAATTTTAAATTTTTTATTTTTATTTTTTTAAATTTATATTTTTGATTTTTTATATTTTTCGATTTTTATATTTTTCGATTTTTTATCTTTTGATTTTTTATATTTTTTGATTTTTCATATTTTTCAATTTTTTATATTTTTCGATTTTTTATATTTTTAAATTTTTATACATTTCGTTTTTTCAAAATTTTAGAATTTTCTTTTCTTTTGACTCACCATTTCTCATCTACCTTCTTACTTCGCTCGTCGTTCGTAGCCAGTCGCAGGTCGCTTGTTACTCGTCGCTCGTCGTTACGTCGCGTCGTTGTCGCACGTCGCATGTCGCACGTCAATAATGGCTCGTTGCTCGTTTTTATGCGTCTTTCGTAGTTTGTCGTCCGTTCATCTTTTTCTTTTTTAAAAATTTTAGATTTTTTATTTTTATTTTTTTGAAATTATATTTTTGATTTTTTATATTTTTCGATTTTTTATTTTTCGATTTTTTATATTTTTTTTGATTTTTCATATTTTTCGATTTTTTTATATTTTTCGATTTTTTTTTATTTTTCGATTTTTTATATTTTTCGATATTTTATATTTTTTGTTTTTTCATATTTTTCGATTTTTTATATTTTTTGATTTATTATATTTTTGAATTTTTTTATTTTTCGTTTTTTCAAAATTTTAGAATTTTCTTTTCTTTTGTCTCATCATGTCTCACCTGCCTTCGTACTTCTTTCGTCGTTCGTAGCCAGTCGCAGGTCGCTTGTCACTCGTCGCTCGTCGTTACGTCGGGTCCTTGTCGCACGTCGCACGTCGCATGTCACACTTTAATAATGGCTTGTTGCTCGTTCGTATGCGTCTTTAGTTGTTCGTCGTTCGTTAATATTTTTCTTTTTTCAAAATTTTAGATTTTTGATTTTTATTTTTTTGAAGTTCGTATTTTTGATTTTTTATATTTTTCGATATTTTATATTTTTTGATTTTTTAAATTTTTTGATTTTTTATAATTTTTGATATTTTAAATTTTTTAATTTTTGTATTTTTTGATTTTTTATATTTTTCGAAATTTATATTTTCGATTTTTTTACATTATTCGATTTTTAATATTTTATGATTTTTCAAATTTTTATAATTCTTAGACGATACGAGACGGGACGAAACGACACGAGACGAGACGTGACGAGACGTGAAGAGACGACACGAGACAAAAAGAGACGAGACGAGACGTGACGTGACGTGACGTAACGTGACGTGACGTGACGTGACGTGACGTGACGAGACGAGACGAGACGAGACGTGACGAGACGAGACGAGACGGGACGAGACGAGACGCGACGACACCAGACCAGACGAGACGAGATGTGACGTGACCTGACGAGACGAGACGATACGAGGCGACACGAGACGAAAATTTTTATATTTTTTGATTTTTAATATTTTTGATTTTTTATATTTTTTGATTTTTTATATTTTTTGATTTTTTATATTTTTTTTATATTTTTGATTTTAAATATTTTTGATTTTTTAAATTTTTATAATTCTTAGACGAAACAAGACAAGACCAGGCGATGCGAGTCGAGAAGAGACGACACGGCACAAGACGGGACGGTTCGAGGCGAGACGAGACGAAATGAGACGAAACGAGACGAAACGAGACGAGACGAGACGAAACGAGACGAGACGAAACGGGACGTGACCGGACGAGACGAAACGAGACGTGACGTGACGTAACGTAACGTAACGTGACGAGACGAGACGAGACGTGACGAGACGTACGTGACGAGACGAAACGAGACGTGACGAGACGTGACGTGACGTGACGATACGAGACGACACGAGACGATAATTTTTATATTTTGTGAGTTTTTATATTTTTTAATTTTTTTTATTTATTATATTTTTGAATTCCTATGATTCGTTCTTCAAAATTTTAGAATTTTCTTTTCTTTTGTCTCATCATGACTCATCTTCCTTCGTACTTCGCTCGTCGTTCGTAGCCAGTCGCTAGTCGCTTGTCACACATCGCTTGTCGTTACGTCGCGTCGTTACGTCGCGTCGTTGTCGCACGTCGCATGTCGCACGTCAATAATGGCTTGTTGCTCGTTCGTATGCGTCTTTCGTTGTTCGTCGTTCATTAACATTTATCTTTTTTCAAAATTTTAGATTATTGATTTTTTATTTGTTTTTGAAATTTATATTTTTGATTTTTTATATTTTTCGATTTTTTATATTTTTTGATTTTTTATATTTTTTGATTTTTTATATTTTTTGATATTTTATATTTTTTGATTTTTTATATTTTTTGATATTTTATATTTTTTTATTTTTTATATTTTTTGATTTTTTATATTTTACGAAATTTATAGTTTTCTATTTTTTAAATTTTTTTATTTTTAATATTTTTTATTTTTTAAATTTTTATAATTATAACGAGACGAGACGAGACGAGACGAGACGTGACGTGACGTCACGTGACGTGACGTGACGTGACGAGACGAGACGAGGCGAGACGAGACGTGTCGAGAAGAGACGAAACGAGACGAGACGAGACGTGACGTGACGTCACGTGACGAGACGCAACGAGACGAGACGAGACGGGACGAGACGTGACGAGACGCGACGAGACGAGATGAGACGAGACGGGACGTGACCTGACGAGACGAGACGAGACGACACGAGACGAGAATTTTTAAATTTTTTATTTTTATATTTTTTGATTTTTAATATTTTTGATTTTTTATATTTTTTAATTTTTTATATTTTTTGATTTTTTATATTTTTGAGTTTTTATATTTTTCGAAATTTATATTTTTCGAATCTTTATATTTTTGATTTTAAATATTTTTTGATTTTTTAAATTTTTATAATTCTAGTCGAAACGAGACGAGGCGAGGCGAGACGAGAAGAGACGACACGGCACAAGACAGGACGATACGAGACGAGACGAGACGAAACGAGACGAGACGAAACGATACGAGACGAAACGAGACGAGAAGAGACGAAACGGGACGAGACCGGACGAGGCGTGACGGGACGAGACGTGACATGACGTGACGTAACGTGTCGTGACGAGACGAGACGAGACGTGACAGGACGAGACGAGACGAGATGAGATGTGACGTGACGAGACGAGACGAGACGTGACGAGACGTGACGTGACGTGACGAGACGAGACAAGACAAGACGACACGAGGCGAGAATTTTTGTATTTTTTGATTTTTTATATTTTTTATTTTTTTATTTTACGATTTATTATATTTTTGAATTTCTATGTTTCGTTTTTTCATAATTTTAGAATTTTCTTTTCTTTTGTCTCATCATGTCTCATCTGCCTTCGTACTTCGCTCGTCGTTCGTAGCCAGTCGCTGGTCGCTTGTCACTCGTCGCTCGTCGTTACGTCGCGTCGTTGTCGCACGTCGCACGTCGCATGTCACACGTCAATAATGGCTTGTTGCTCGTTCGTATGCGTCTTTCGTTGTTCGTCGTTCGTTAATATTTTTCTTTTTTCAAAATTTTAGATTTTTTATTTTTATTTTTTTTAAGTTCATATTTTTGATTTTTATATTTTTCGATATTTTATATTTTTTGATTTTTTAAATTTTTTGATTTTTTATATTTTTGATATTCTAAACTTTTTGATTTTTGTATTTTTTGATTATTTATATTTTTCGAAATTTATATTTTTCGATTTTTTATATTTTTGATTTTTAATATTTTTTGATTTTTCAATTTTTTATAATTTTTGACGATACGAGACGGGACGAAACGACACGAGACGAGACGTGACGTGACGTGACGTGTCGAGACGAGACGAGACGTGACGTGACGTGACGTAACGTAACGTGACGTGACGTGACGAGACGAGACGAGACGAGACGCGACGAGACGAGACGAGACGGGACGAGACGAGACGCGACGAGACCAGACGAGACGAGACGAGACGTGTCGTGACGTGACGAGACGAGACGAGACGAAACGAGACGAGACGAGACGTGACGTGACCAGACGAGACGAGACGAGACGACACGAGACGGAAATTTTTATATTTTTTGATTTTTAATACTTTTGATTTTTTATATTTTTTGATTTTTATATTTTTTGATTTTTTATATTTTTGATTTTTTTATTTTTTTCGAAAATTATATTTTTCGAATTTTTATATTTTTGATTTAAAATATTTTTTGATGTTTTTAATTTTTATAATTCTTAGACGAAACAAGACGAGACGAGGCGATGCGAGTCGAGAAGAGACGACACAGCACAAGAGGGGACGGTTCGAGACGAGACAAGACGAAACGAGACGAAACGAGACGAAACGAGATGAGACGAGACGAGACGAGACGAAACGAGACGATACGAGACGAGACGAAACGGGACGTGACCGGACGAGACGAGACAAGACGTGACGTGACGTAACGTAACGTAACGTGACGAGACGAGACGTGACGTGACGAGACGAAACGAGACGTGACGAGACCTGACGTGACGTGACGTGACGTGACGAGACGAGACGAGACGACCCGAGACGAGATTTTTTATATTTTTTGATTTTTATATTTTTTTATTTTTTTATTTATTATATTTTTGAATTTCTATGTTTCTTTCTTCAAAATTTCAGAATTTTCTTTTCTTTTGTCTCATCATGTCTCATCTTCCTTCGTACTTCGCTCGTCGTTCGTAGCCAGTCGCTGGTCGCTTGTCACTCGTCGCTCGTGGTTACGTCGCGTCGTTTTCGCACGTCGCACGTCGCATGTCACACGTCAATAATGGCTTGTTGCTCGTTCGTATGCGTCTTTCGTTGTTCGTCGTTCGTTATTATTTTTCTATTTTCAAAATTCTAGATTTTTGATTTTTTTAATTTATTTTTTTGATTTTTTATATTTTTCGATTTTTAATATTTTTTGATTTTTCAAATTTTTATAATTCTTAGACGATACGAGACGGGACGAAACGAGACGAGACGTGACGTGACGTGACGAGACGAGACGAGACTAGAAGAGACGAGACGTGACGTGACGTGACGTGACGAGACGCGACGAGACGCAAAGACACGAGACGAGACGAGGCGGGACGAGACGAGACGCGACGAGATCAGACGAGACGAAACGAGACGAGACGTGTCGTGACGTGACGTGACGAGACGAGACGAGACGAAACGCGACGAGACGAGAGGAGACGTGACAAGACGAGACCAGAAGAGAAGAGACGAGACGAGACGAGACGTGACGTTACGTGACGTGACGTGACGTAACGTGACGTGACGTGACGAGACGAGACGTCACGAGACGAGACAAGACGAAACGAGACGGGACGAGACGGGACGAGACGAGACGCGACGAGACCAGACGAGTCGAGACGAGACGAGATGTGACGTGAGCTGACGAGACGAGACGAGACGATTCCAGACGAAAATTTTAATATTTTTTTATTTTTATTATTATTGATTTTTTATATTTTTTATTTTTTATATTTTTTGATTTTTTATATTTTTGATTTTTTATTCTTTTCGAAATTTATATTTTTCGAATTTTTATATTTTTGATTTTAAATATTTTTTGATTTTTTAAATTTTTATAATTCTTAGACGAAACAAGACGAGACGTGGCGATGCGAGTCAGCAAGAGACGACACGGCACAAGACGGGACGGTTCGAGACGAGACGAGACGAAACGAGACGAAACGAAACGAGACGAGACGAGACGAAACGAGACGAGACGAAACGGGACGTGACCGGACGAGACGAGACGAGACGTGACGTGACGTAACGTAACGTAACGTGACGAGACGAGACGAGACGAGACGAGACGTGACGAGACGTACGTGACGTGACGAGACGAAACGAGACGTGACGAGACGTGACGTGACGTGACGAGACGAGACGAGACTAGAAGAGACGAGACGTGACGTGACGTGACGTGACGTGACGTGACGAGACGCGACGAGACGCGAAGACACGAGACGAGACGGGACGAGACGAGACGCGACGAGACGTGTAGTGACGTGACGAGACGAGACGAGACGAGACGAAACGAGACGAGACGAGAGGAGACGTGACGAGACGAGACCAGAAGAGAAGAGACGAGACGAGACGAGACGTGACGTTACGTGACGTGACGTGACGTGACGTGACGTAACGTGACGTGACGTGACGAGACGAGACGAGACGAGACGAGACGTGACGAGACGAGACGAGACGAGACGAGACGAGACGGGACGAGACGAGACGCGACGAGACCAGACGAGTCGAGACGAGACGAGATGTGACGAGTCGAGACGAGACGAACGAGACGAGACGACTCGAGACGAAAATTTTTATATTTTTTAATTTTTAATATTATTGATTTTTTATATTTTTATTTTTTTATATTTTTTGATTTTTTATATTTTTGATTTTTTATTTTTTTCGAAATTTATATTTTTCGAATTTTTATATTTTTGATTTTAAATATTGTTTGATTTTTTAAACTTTTATAATTCTTAGACGAAACAAGACGAGACGAGGCGATGCGAGTCGAGAAGAGACGACACGGCGCAAGACGGGACGGTTCGAGACGAGAAGAGACGAAACGAGACGAAACGAAACGAGACGAGACGAGACAAAACGAGACGAGACGAAACGGGACGTGACCGGACGAGACGAGACGTGACGTGACGTAACGTAACGTAACGTGACGAGACGAGACGAGACGAGACGTACGTGACGTGACGAGACGAAACGAGACGTGACGAGACGTGACGTGACGTGACGAGACGAGACGACACGAGACGAGAATTTTTATATTTTTTGATTTTTTATATTTTTTATTTTTTTATTTATTGTATTTTTGAATTTCTATGTTTCGTTCTTCAAAATTTTAGAATTTTCTTTTCTTTTGTCTCATCATGTCTCATCTTCCTTCGTACTTCGCTCGTCGTTCATAGCCAGTCGCTAGTCGCTTGTCACTCGTCGCTCGTCGTTACGTCGCGTCGTAACGTCGCGTCGTTGTCGCACGTCGCACGTCGCATGTCGCACGTCAATAATGGCTTGTTGCTCGTTCGTATGCGTCTTTCGTTCTTCGTCGTTCGTTTATATTTTTTTTTTCAAAATTTTAGATTTTTGATTTTTATTTTTTTTGGAGTTCATATTTTTGATTTTTAAATTTTTCGATATTTTATATTTTTTAATTTTTTAAATTTTTTGAGTTTTTATATTTTTTGATATTTTAAATTTTTGTTTTTTGTATTTTTTGATTTTTTATATTTTTCGAAATTTATATTTTTCGATTTTTTATATTTTTCGATTATTAATATTTTTGATTTTTCAAATTTTTATAATTCTTAGACGATACGAGACGGGACGAAACGACACGAGACGAGACGTGACGTGACGTGACGTGACGAGACGAGACGAGACTAGAAGAGACGAGACGAGACGTGACGTGACGTGACGTGACGAGACGCGACGAGACGCGAAGACACGAGACGAGACGAGGCGGGACGAGACGAGACGCGACGAGACCAGACGAGACGAAACGAGACGAGACGTGTCGTGACGTGACGTGACGAGACGAGACGAGACGAAACGCGACGAGACGAGAGGAGACGTGACGAGACGAGACCAGAAGAGAAGAGACGAGTCGAGACGAGACGTGACGTTACGTGACGTGACGTGACGTAACGTGACGTGACGTGACGTGACGAGACGAGATGTGACGAGACGAGACGAGACAAAACGAGACGAGACGAGACGGGACGAGACGCGACGAGACCAGACGAGTCGAGACGAGACGAGATGTGACGTGAGCTGACGAGACGAGACGAGACGATTCCAGACGAAAATTTTTATATTTTTTGATTTTTAATATTATTGATTTTTATATTTTTTATTTTTTATATTTTTTGATTTTTTATATTTTTGATTTTTTATTTTTTTTCAAAATTTATATTTTTCGAATTTTTATATTTTTGATTTTAAATATTTTTTGATTTTTTAAATTTTTATAATTCTTAGACGAAACAAGACAAGACGAGGCGATGCGAGTCGAGAAGATACGACACGGCACAAGACGGGACGGTTCGAGACGAGACGAGACGAAACGAGACGAAACGAAACGAGACGAGACGAGACGAAACGAGACGTGACGAAACGGGACGTGACCGGACGAGACGAGACGAGACGTGACGTGACGTAACGTAACGTAACGTGACGAGACGAGACGAGACGAGACGTGACGAGACGTACGTGACGTGACGAGACGAAACGAGACGTGACGAGACGTGACGTGACGTGACGAGACGAGACGACACGAGACGATAATTTTTATATTTTGTGAGTTTTTATATTTTTTAATTTTTTTTATTTATTATATTTTTGAATTTCTATGTTTCGTTCTTCAAAATTTTAGAATTTTCTTTTCTTTTGTCTCATCATGTCTCATCTTCCTTCGTACTTCGCTCGTCGTTCGTAGCCAGTCGCTAGTCGCTTGTCACTCGTCGCTCGTCGTTACGTCGCGTCGTTACGTCGCGTCGTTGTCGCACGTCGCATGTCGCACGTCAATAATGGCTTGTTGGTCGTTCGTATGCGTCTTTAGTTGTTCGTCGTTCGTTAATATTTTTCTTTTTTAAAAATTTTAGATTATTGATTTTTTATTTGTTTTTGAAATTTATATTTTTAATTTTTTATATTTTTCGATTTTTTATATTTTTTGTTTTTTTATATTTTTTGATTTTTTATATTTTTTGATATTTTATATATTTTAATTTTTCATATTTTTTGAATATTTATATTTTACGAAATTTATATTTTTCAATTTTTTAATTTTTTTTAAATATTTTTTATTTTTTAAATTTTTATAATTTTTAGACGAGACGAGACGACACGAAACTACACGAGACGAGACGTGACGTGACGTGACGTGACGAGACGAGATGAGACGAGACAAGAAGAGACGAAACGAGACGAGACGAGACGTGACGTGACGTGACGTGACGTGACGTGACGTGACGAGACGCGACGAGACGAGACGAGACGAGACGAGACGGGACGGGACGAGACGTGACGAGACGCGACGAGACGAGACGGGACTTGACCTGACGAGACGAGACGAGACGAGACGAGAATTTTTATATTTTTTGATTTTTAATATTTTTGATTTTTTATATTTTTCGAAATTTATATTTTTCGAATCTTTATATTTTTGATTTTAAATATTTTTTGATTTTTTAAATTTTTATAATTCTTAGACGAAACGAGACGAGACGAGGCGAGGCGAGACGAGAAGAGACGACACGGCACAAGACGAAACGAGACGAGTCGAAACGAGACGAGACGAGACGAAAGTAGACGAGACGAAACGAGACGAGACGAAACGGGACGAGACCGGACGAGGCGAGACGAGACGAGACGTGACATGACGTTACGTAACGTGTCGTGACGAGACGAGACAAGACGAGACGAGACGTGACCGGACGAGACGAGACGAGATGTGACGTGACGTGACGAGACGAGACGTAACGAGACGAGGCGTGACGTGACGAGACGAGACGAGACAAGACGACACGAGACGAGAATTTTTATATTTTTTGATTTTTTATATTTTTTATTTTTCGATTTATTATATTTTTGAATTTCTATATGTTTCGTTTTTTCATAATTTTAGAATTTTCTCTTCTTTTGTCTCATCATGTCTCATCTTCCTTCGTACTTCGCTCGTCGTTCGTAGCCAGTCGCTAGTCCCTTGTCACTCGTCGCTCGTCGTTACGTTGCGTCGTCGCACGTCGCACGTCGCATGTCACACGTCAACAATGGCTTGTTGCTCGTTGGTATGCGTCTTTCGTTGTTCGTCGTTCGTTAATATTTTTCTTTTTTCAAAATTTTAGATTTTTGATTTTTATTTTTTTTGAAGTTCATATTTTTGATTTTTTATATTTTTCGATAGTTTATGTTTTTTGATTTTTTAAACTTTTTGATTTTTTTATTTTTTTGATTTTTTATATTTTTCGAAATTTATATTTTTTGATTTTTTTATATTTTTCGATTTTTAATATTTTTTGATTTTTCAATTTTTTATAATTCTTAGACGATACGAGACGGGACGAAACGACACGAGACGAGACGTGACGTGACGTGACGAGACGAGACGAGAAGAGACGAGACGAGACGAGACGTGACGTGACGTGACGTAACGTGACGTGACGTGACGTGACGTGACGTGACGAGACGAGACGCGACGAGACGAGACGAGACGGGACGAGACGAGTCGCGACGAGACCAGACGAGACGAGACGAGACGTGTCGTGACGTGACGTGACAAGACGAGACGAAACGAGACGAGACGAGACGAGACGTGACGTGACCTGACGAGACGAGACGACACGAGACGAAAATTTTTTTATTTTTTGATTTTTAATATTTTTGATTTTTTATATTTTTTTATTTTTTATATTTTTTATTTTTTTCGAAATTTATATTTTTCGAATTTTTATATTTTTGATTTTAAATATTTTTGGAATTTTTAAATTTTTATAATTCTTAGACCAAACAAGACGAGACGAGGCGATGCGAGTCGAGAAGAAACGACACGGCACAAGACGGGACGGTTCAAGACGAGACGAGACGAAACGAGACGAAGCGAGACGAAACGAGACGAGACGAGACGAAACGAGACGAGACGAGACGAAACGGGACGTGACGGGACGAGACGAGACGTGACGTGACGTGACGTAACGTAACGTGACGAGACGAGACGAGACGTGACGTGACGAGACGTGACGTGACGAGACGTACGTGACGTGACGAGACGAAACGAGACGTGACGAGACGTGTCGTGACGTGACGTGACGATACGAGACGACACGAGACGAGAATTTTTATATTTTTTGATTTTTTATATTTTTTAATTTTTTTATTTATTAAATTTTTGAATTTCTGTGTTTCGTTCTTCAAAATTTTAGAATTTTCTTTTCTTTTGTCTCATCATGTCTCATCTTCCTTCGTACTTCGCTCGTCGTTCGTAGCCAGTCGCTAGTCGCTTGTCACTCGTCGCTCGTCGTTACGTCGCGTCGTTACGTCGCGTCGTTGTCGCACGTCGCATGTCGCACGTCAATAATGGCTTGTTGCTCGTTCGTATGCGTCTTTCGTTGTTCGTCGTTCGTTATTATTTTTCTATTTTCAAAATTCTAGATTTTTGATTTTTTTAATTTATTTTTTTGATTTTTTTGATTTTTTTAATTTTTCGATTTTTTGTATTTTTCAATTTTTTATATTTTCCGATTTTTTATATTTTTCGATTTTTTATATTTTTGATTTTTCATATTTTTCGATTTTATATATTTAGTGATTTTTTATCTTTTCCGATTTTTTATATTTTTCGATTTTTTATAGTTTTTTTTTATATTTTTAGATTTTGTATATTTTTTTATTTTTCATATTTTTCAATTTTTATATTTTCGAATTTTTATATTTTTTTATTTTTCAAAATTTTAGAATTTTCTTTTCTTTTGTCTCATTATGTCTCATCTTCCTTCGTACTTCGCTCGTCGTTCGTAGCCAGTCGCTGGTCGCTTGTCACTCGTCGCTCGTCGTTACGTCGCGTCGTTGTCGCACGTCGCACGTCGCATGTCGCACGTCAATAATGGCTTGTTGCTCGTTCGTATGCGTCTTTCGTTGTTCGTCGTTCGTTAATATTTTTCTTTTTTCAAAATTTTAGATTTTAGATTTTTATTCCTTTTGATATTTAAATTTTTGATTCTTTATATTTTTCGATTTTTTATATTTTCGATTTTTTATATTTTTCCATTTTTTATATTTTTTGATTTTTCATATTTTTCGATTTTTGATATTTTTGAATTTTTATACTTTTCGTTTTTTCAAAATTTTAGAATTTTCTTTTCTTTTGTCTCATCATGTCTCATCTTCCTTCGTACTTCCCTCGTCGTTCGTAGCCAGTCGCTCGTCGCTTGTCACTCGTCGCTCGTCGTTACGTCGCGTTGTTTCGTCGCGTCGTTGTCGCAGGTCGCACGTCGCATGTCGCACGTCAATAATGGCTTGTTGCACGTTCGTATGGGTCTTTCGTTGTCCGTTAATATTTTTATTTTTTCAAAATTTTAGATTTTTGATTTTTATTTTTTTTGAAATTCATATTTTTGATTTTTTATATTTTTTGTTTTTTTGTATTTTTTGATATTTTATATTTTTCGATTTTTTATTTTTTTGATCTTTTATATTTTTATGATTTTTTATTTTTCGATTTTTTATATTTTTTGATTTTTCATATTTTTCGATTTTTTATATTTTTGAATTTGTATATTTTTCGTTTTTTCAAAATTTTAGAATTTTCTTCTCTTTTGTCTCATCATGTCTCATCTTCGTACTTCGCTCGTCGTTCGTAGCCAGTCGCTCGTCGCTTGTCACTCGTCGCTCGTCGTTACGACGCGTCGTAACGTCGCGTCCTTGTCGCACGTCGCACGTCGCATGTCGCACGACAATAATGGCTTGTTGCTCGTTCGTATGCGTCTTTCGTTGTTCGTCGTTCGTTAATATTTTTCTTTTTTCAAAATTTTAGATTTTTAATTTTTATTTTTTTGAAATTTAAATTTTTGATTTTTTATATTTTTCGATTTTATATATTTAGTGATTTTTTATCTTTTCCGATTTTTTATATTTTTCGATTTTTTATAGTTTTTTTTTATATTTTTAGATTTTGTATATTTTTTTATTTTTCATATTTTTCAATTTTTATATTTTCGAATTTTTATATTTTTTTATTTTTCAAAATTTTAGAATTTTCTTTTCTTTTGTCTCATCATGTCTCATCTTTCTTCGTACTTCGCTCGTCGTTCTTAGCCAGTCGCTCGTCGCTTGCCACTCGTCGCTCGTCGTTACGTCGCGTCGTTACGTCGCGTCGTTGTCGCACGTCGCACGTCGCATGTCCCACGTCAATAATGGCTTGTTGGTCGTTCGTATGCGTCTTTCGTTGTTCGTCGTTCGTTAATATTTTTCTTTTTTCAAAATTTTAGATTTTTGATTTTTATTTTTTCTGAAATTTATATTTTTGAATTTTTATATTCGATTTTATATATTTTTTGATTTTTTATATTTTTCAATTTTTTTATTTTTCGATTTTTTATAATCTTCAATTTTTAATATTTTTCGATTTATTATATTTTTGAATTTTTTATTTTAAGTTAAAAGAAATCGAAAACTATAAAAAATCGAAAAAAATAAAAAATCAAAAATATAATTTTAAAAAAATAAAAATCTAAAATCTAAAATTTTGAAAAAAAATTAACGAACGACGAACAACGAAAGACGCATACGAACGAGCAAAAAGCCGTTATTGACGTGCGACATGCGACGTGCGACGTGCGACATGCGACAACGACGCGACGTAACGACCAGCGACGAGTGACAAGCGACCAGCGACGGGCTACGAACGACGAGCGAAGTACGAAGGAAGATGAGACATGATGAGACAAAAGAAAAGAAAATTCCAAAATTTTGAAAAAACGAAAAATATAAAAATTCAAAAGTATAAAAAGTCGAAAAATATAAAAAATCAAAAAAATATAAAAAATCGAAAAATATGAAAAATCGAAAAATATACAAAAACGAAAAATATAAAAAATTTAAAAAATATAAAAAATTGAAAATTATAAAAAATCGAAAAATATAAAAAAACGAAAAATATAAAAAAGTGAAAAATATAAAAAATCGGAAAATATAAAAAATCAAAAATATAAATTTCAAAAAAAATAAAAATCAAAAATCTAAACTTTTGAAAAAAATATAAACGAACGACGAACAACGAAAGACGCATACGAACGAGCAACAAGCGATTATTGACTTGCGACATGCGACGTGCGACGTGCGACAACGACGCGACGTAACGACGCGACGTAACGACGAGCGACGAGTGTCATGCGACCAGCGACTGGCTACGAACGACAAGCCAAGTACGTAGGAAGATGAGACATGATGAGACAAAAGAAAAGAAAACTCTAAAATTTAAAAAAAACGAAAAATATAAAAATTCAAAAATATAAAAAATCAAAAAATATAAAAAATCAAAAAATATAAAAAATCGAAAAATATAAAAATCGAAAAATATAAAAAATGAAAATATAAAAAGTCGAAAAAATATAAAAATCAAAAAATATAAAAATTCAAAAATTTAAAAATTCAAAAAAGACGATAGCCTTTCAATAGGCCAACAATCAAACGAGGAAGAAACTTTTTGGAAACAATGAATAATGAACGACGAGCGATGAGCGAAGAGTGACGAACGAAAACGACCAGTAAAGAATGACAAACAACACACGACAGGCGAAAAACAATGAACGATAAACGACGAACGACAACACACAAACGTCAAACAACCAAGACAAACGACATGGGATTCACGACGAATGACCAGACACAATGAATTAAACCGAGGTTTGAAAATTCAAAAAATCCAAAAATATAAGAAATCAAAAAATAAAAATTCAAAAAATAAAAAAATCGAAAATATAAAAAAATCGAAAAATATAAAAAATGAAAATATAAAAAATCGAAAAAATATAAAAATCAAAAAATATAAAAATGCAAATATTTAAACATTCATAAAACGACGATAGCCTTTTAATAAGACAACAATCAAACAAGGAAGAAACTTACGGCAAACAATGAATAATTAACGACGATCGATGAGCGAGGAGTGACGAACGAAAACGACAAGTAAAAAATGACGAACAACACACTACAGACGAAAAACGATGAACGATAAACGACGAACGACAACACACCAACGTCAAACAACCAAGACAAACGACATGGGAATAACGACGAATGACCAGACACATGAATTAAACCGAGAGGTTAGAAAATTCAAAAAATTTAAAAATATAAAAAATCAAAAAATATAAAAATCGAAAAATATAAAAAATCGGAAGATATAAAAAATCAAAAAATATAAAAAATTTAAAATATAAAAATCGAAAAATATAAAAAATCGAAAAATATAAAAAATCGAATAATAAAAAAAGAAAAATTGAAAAAAATCGAAAAATATAAAAAATTTAAATATTAAAAATCTAAAAATTAAAAAAAATAAAAAAATATAAAGTTTTAAAAAATTTAAAAATTCAGAAAACGACGATAGCCTTTCAATAAGCCAACAATGAAACGAGGAAGAAACAGCAAACAATGAATAATGAACAACCAGCGATGAGCGAGAGAGTGACGAACGAAATCGACAAGTAAAGAATGACGAACAACACGACAGACGAAATACGATGAACGATAAACGACGAACGGCAACACACCAACGTCAAAGAGCCAAGACAAACGACATGGGATTAACGACGAATGACCAGACACATGAATTAAACCGCAAGGTTTGAAAATTCAAAAAATCCAAAAATATAAAAAATCAAAAAATATATCAATCGAAAAATATAAAAAAGCGAAAAATATAAAAATCAAAAAATATAAAAAATCGAAAAATATAAAAATTGAAAAATATAAAAAATTGAAAATATAAAAAATCGAAAAATAAAAAAATAAAAAATATAAAAATGCAAAAATTTAAAAATTCAAAAAACGACGATAGCCTTTTAATAAGACAACAATCAAACAAGGAAGAAACTTACGGCAAACAATGAATAATAAACGACGATCGATGAGCGAGGAGTGACGAACGAAAACGACAAGTAAAGAATGACGAACAACACACTACAGACGAAAAACGATGAACGATAAACGACGAACGACCACACACCAACGTCAAACAACCAAGACAAACAACATGGGATTAACGACGAATGACCAGACACATGAATTAAACCGAGAGGTTAGAAAATTCAAAAAATTTAAAAATATAAAAAATAAAAAAATATAAAAATCGAAAAATATAAAAAATCGAAAAATATAAAGAATCAAAAAATATAAAAAATCGAAAAATATAAAAATTGAAAAATATAAAAAATTGAAAATATAAAAAATCGAAAAATAAAAAAATAAAAAATATAAAAATGCAAAAATTTAAAAATTCAAAAAACGACGATAGCCTTTTAATAAGACAACAATCAAACAAGGAAGAAACTTACGGCAAACAATGAATAATAAACGACGATCGATGAGCGAGGAGTGACGAACGAAAACGACAAGTAAAGAATGACGAACAACACACTACAGACGAAAAACGATGAACGATAAACGACGAACGACCACACACCAACGTCAAACAACCAAGACAAACAACATGGGATTAACGACGAATGACCAGACACATGAATTAAACCGAGAGGTTAGAAAATTCAAAAAATTTAAAAATATAAAAAATAAAAAAATATAAAAATCGAAAAATATAAAAAATCGGAAGATATAAAAAATCAAAAAATATAAAAAATTAAAAATATAAAAAATCGAAAAATATAAAAAAATAGAAAAATATAAAAAATCGAAAAATATAAAAAATTGAAAATATAAAAAAATGAAAAATTAAAAAATTCAAGAATTTAAAAATTTAAAGAACGACGATAGCCTTTCAATAAGCCAACAAATAAACGAGGAAGAAACTTACGGCAAACAATGAATAATGAACGACGAGCGATGAGCGACGAGTGACGAACAAAAACGACAAGTAAAGAATGACGAATAACACACGACAGACGAAAAACGATGAACGATAACCGACGAACGCCAACACACCAACGTCAAACAACCAAGACAAACTACATGAGATTAACGACAAATGACCAAACACCTATGAATTAAACCGAGAGTTTAGAAAATTCAAAAAATTTAATAATATAAAAAATCAAAAAATATAAAAATCGAAAAATATAAAAAAGCAAAAAATTTAAAAAATCAAAAAATATAAAAAATTAAAAATATAAAAAATTAAAAATTTATAAAAATCGAAAAATATAAAAAATCGAAAAATATAAAAAAACGAAAAATATAAAAAATCGGAAAATATAAAAAATTTATAATATTAAAAATCTAAAAATTAAAAAATTAAAAAATATAAATTTTCAAAAATTTAAAAATTCAGAAAACGACGATAGCCTTTCAACAAGCCAACAATAAAACGAAGAAGAAACTTACGGCAAACAATGAATAATGAAAGACGAGCGATGAGCGACGAGTGACGAACGAAAACGACAAGTAAAGAATGACGAACACACGACAGACGAAAAACGATGAACGATAAACGACGAACGACAACACACGAACGTCAAACAACCAAGACAAACGACATGGGAATAACGACGAATGGCCAGACACATATGAAATGAACCGAAAGGTTTGAAAGTTCAAAAAATCGAAAAATATAAAAAATCAAAAAATCGAAAAATATAAAAAATCGAAAAATATAAAAAATCAAAAAATATAAAAAATTGAAAATATAAAAAATCGAAATATTAAAAAAATCAAACAATATAGAAATTCAAAAATATAAAAATTCAATAAACGACGATAGCCTTTCAATAAGGCAACAATCAAACGAGGAAGAAATTTACGGCAAACAATGAGCAATGAACGACGAGCGATGAGCGACGAGTGACGAACGAAAATGGCAAGTAAAGAACGACGGACAACAAACGACGGACGAAAAACGATGAATGATAAACGACGAACGACGAAACACGAACGTCAAACAACCAAGGCGAAGGACATGGGTTTTTAACGACGAAAGCCCAGACACATAAATTAAACAAAAAGTTTTGAAAATTCGATAAATCCAAAATTTAAAAAAATTTAAAAATATAAAAATCGAGAAATAAAAAATAAAAAATATAAAAAATCGAAAAATATAAAAAATTGAAAATCTAAAAAATCGAAAAATATAATAAATAAAAATATAAAAAATAGAAAAATATGAAAAATAGAAAAATTCAAAAATATACAAATTCAAAAAATGACGATAGACTTAATAACCGAACAACCAAACGAAATAGAAACTTATTGCAAACAATGAACAATGAACTCTAGTGATGAGCGACGAGTGACGAACGAAAACGAGTATAAACGAAACGAGTAAGTAAGTATAGAATGACTAAGGACACACGACAGACGAAAAACGATGAACGATAAACGACGAACGACGAAGCACGACAGTCAAACAGCCAAGGCGAATGACAAGGGATTAACGACGATAGCCCAGACATGTATGAATTAAACAAAATTTTGAAAAATTCGAAAAATCCAAAAATATAAAAAATAAATAAATATAAAAAATCGAGAAATATAAAAAATCGAAAAATATAAAAAATCGAAAAATATGAAAATTAAAAAATGTAAAATTTTGACAACAAAAAAATAAAGAAATATAAAAATTAGAAAATATAAAATTTCGAAAAATATAAAAATTAAAAAAAATAAAAATTCAAAAATATAAAATTCCGTATTTTATAAAACCTAAAAATTTTAAACAAACTATGAATAATGAAAGAAGAAAAAATACGAATAACGACGCATTCAAATGACAAACGAGCGATGAGCTTAGAAACGTCGAACGACAAGAGACAAGCCACGAGAGGCTTTGAATGAGTGAATAAAAACACGAGAAGAAACGTACTACAAATAATGAACCACGAACGAGGAGCGACGACAAGTAAAGAATTGAATTGAATGTGGCGAAACTCAGACCAGTATGCCTGCTCTTCCGTCTGACTACGCAAATTTCCCTACGCTCCCTTCATCAACTAGCAGACAAAGGATGTATTTCTGGTCGAGAAACAGGCGATTTTAATTTTGATCAGAGGCGTCATGTAGGCTTGAGGATCTTTCACAGGCAAGTAAATATACTTACATGGGACTGCCGGCTATACTTCCCTTCCGAAGGAAGGGTTACGACGAATTTTTTCACCCTTTAAAATCCACGGCTTCGATCGGGTTTGAACCCGTCAACTTGGGAACAACAGTTTGGTACGCTAACCGTTACATCATCGCCGCGCACTAGTGCATCGCCGCGCAAATGACGAACAACGAACGACGGACAAAAAACGACGCACGATAAGCGACGAACGACGAAACACGATCGTCGAACAACCAAGACGAACGACGAGAGATTAAGGACGAAAACCCAGATACATATAAATTGAATAAAAAATTTAAAAAATCGAAAAATATAAAAAAAATCGAAAATTATAAAGAATATGAAAATTCAAAAATATGAAAATTAAAAAAATTTAAAATTTTGAAAACTATAAAAATCAATTAATATAAAAATGCGAAAATATGAAATTTCGGAAAATATAAAAATTCAAAAAATTAAAAACAAAAATATAAAATACCAAATTTAAAAACAAAAATTTAAACATACTATGAAGAATGGACAAAGAAAAGATCCGAGTATCGACGTATGACAATCGACGAACGACGAGCGACGAGCTTGAAGGGACGACAAACAAGAGAGGGACGACGGTTTTAAATGATCGAACAAACACACGAGAAGAAACATACTACAAACAATGAACAACAAACGACGAGCGACGAACAAAACCGACAAGCAAAGAATGACGAACAACGAACGGACGAAAAACGACGAACGATAAACGACGAACGTCGTTTAAACACGATCGTCGAACAACCAAGACGAACGACGAGAGATTAACGACGAAAGCCCAGGTAAATATAAATTGAAGAAAAATATTTAAAAATTTGAAAAATTCAAAAATAAAAAAGTCGAAAGATATAAAAAATCAAAAAATATAAAAAATCGAAAATTATAAAAAATTAAAAATATGAAAATTCAAAAGATGTAAAATTCATAAAATATAGAAATCTAAATTGTAAGAAGAAATTAAAATTATAAACGAACTATGAACAATGAACGAAGAAAAGGAACGAATAACAACGAATGACAAACGGCGAACGACGAGCTTGGAATGGGAACGACAAAAAAGAGCGACGAGTGGCTAGCAATTAGCGAATAAACACAAACTACAAGAGATGTACGACAAACAATGAACAACGAACGACGAATGACGAACAACAATCGACCAACGACGAACGACGACGATTGAAGAATGGCGAACTACGAACAAAGAACGAAAACGACGAGCGACGAGCGATGAAGACGGACGAGAAATGACGAACGATGACCGACCAACGACTAAACACGAATGACGGACGATGCAAGACGAACGACGAGAGATTAACGACGAAAGCTCAGATACATATAAATTGAACAAAAAAGATTTTGAAATCCGAAAAAAACAAAAATATAAAAAATCGAAAAATATAAAAAAACAAAAATATAAAAAATCAAAAATATAGAAAATCAAAGAATATAAAAAATCAAAAATATAAAAAATCAAAATATAAAAAAATTCAAAATATGAAAATTCAAAAAATGTAAATTTCATTAAATATAAAAATCAAAATTGTAAATTTTTCTATTTAATATACGAGCTATGAGCACCGAACGAAGAAAGTGAACGAATAACGACGAATGACAAACGACGAACGACGAGAACGCGCTTGAAGCGACGAACGACAAGAAACGAGCGTCAAAAGGCTTGCAATGAGGCAACAAATAGAAACTGCAAAAGACGTATGACAATGAACAACCAACGACGAACGACGAACGAGAAACGACGAACGAGAACCGACGAACAAAGAATGAAAAAATGACGAGCAACGAACGAAGAAAGACGAACGAAGAACGACGAACAAAGAACAAATAACGAACGGCTGACGAGAAACGACGAACGATGAACGACGAACGACCAACGACGAAACACGAACGAAGAACGATGCCAGATGAACGTAGTGAGATAAATGACAAATGGTTAGATATATATAAATTGAAGAAACAAAAGATATGAAAATTCGAAAAAACGTAAAATATAAAATAGCGAAAAACATAATAAATCGAAAAATATGAAAATTCAAAAGTAGTAATTTTTTTAAAAATATAAAAAATCGAAAAACAAAAATTTTAAAAATGCAAACGAACCTTGAACTACGAACGTTGAAAAAGAACGACAAACAAGGAATGAAGAACGACGAACGAAGAGCGACGAGCGTGGAACGAGGAACTACAAGAGACAAGGGACGAGTGACGTGCAAATAGCGTTGAATGAGGAACGACAAGCGGAGCGCGACAAGCAATGACCCACGAACGAAGAACGACGAACAACGAACGACGGACGACGAACGGCGAACGATGAATAAGGAACGACGAAACACGAACGACGAACGAGAAAAAACGAACGACGAAATACCACACACATTAAGAGGAAAAAATAAAAATCTAAAAATTAGAAAAAAATAAAAATTCAAAAAATATAAATATTTGAAAAATATTAAAATTTGAAAAATATTAAAATTTGAAAAATATAAAAATTGAAAAAAACATTCGAAAAATTTTAAGTCTGAAAATTATAACGACAAACGACGAAAGACGAAAGAAGACGAAATATAGACTAGAAACACAAAGTGGAAAAAAACAAAAAAATTAAAATTCGAAAAAACAAAAAATATATAAATTCAAAAAATATAAAAATTGGAAAAATTTTAAAAATATAAAAATTTAAAAAAATAAAAATTCAAAAATATATAATACAAAAAAACATAAAAATTCAACAAATATAAAAATTGGAAAATTTATGCTAGCAATGAACTACGACGCTGAAAGAACGACGAACGGCAAGAGACGAGCGTCGAAGGCCAACGACGAACAGCCAATGAGGAACGACGAACGACGGAACACGAAAGTCGAAAGACGAGTGACGAACGACGAATCATGAATGACGAATAACCAACGACGAAAGACGAACGACGAAAGACCAGAAACACAAACGTGGAAAAAACGATAATACGAAAAATATAAAAATTCGAAAAATAAAAAGTTTAAAAGGTTTAAATTTTAAAAAATTTAAAAAAAAATTGAAAAATATAAGAATTCAAAAACTATAAAATTTCCAAAAATATAAAATTTCCAAAAATATAAAAATTCGAAAAATATAAAAATTCGAAAAATATAAAAATTCGAAAAATATAAAAATGGGGAAAATATAAAAGTTCAAATAATATAAATATTCGAAAAATATAAAAATTCGAAAAATGTAAACGAACGATAAACAACGAACGACAAAAGAAGAACGACTAACGACGAGTGACGAGCAATGAACGACAAGAGACGGGTGGCGAGCGACGAGCAATGAGCGATGACGAATGACAAACGAATGACGAACGACGAACGACTAAAGACAAACGACGAACGACGAACGATGAAAGACCAGAAACATCATTATCGCTTATACCATTCACTTAATATATTATTATTCAAATGATAGTTCATTATACAATTGTACTATTAACATTTTTTCAAAAATATTTTTTCCTATTTTTTGTAGATTTCTTGAAATTTGATGCAAGCGAGGCAGTGCCTGCCTACATGGAGATGAGCATCCTCTTCAAGTGAAGTTTTCATCAAATTATTCAATAAATATTAAATTTTAATAATATTTGAATTGGTCCGAATGGCTTTGAGAATCTATAGTTGATTATCAGTCATGACGAGTCTCAATAGCCCTAAAGAGCAGCGTTCTCTTCTCAAATCAACTACAAATATACGGCTATAACAAATATATTTTTGGTTGAAAAAAAAAACAACAACAGAATTTCATTTTTGGTTGTACCTACGTGAATCGAGTGTTGATTCTCATGGCTTGATTTCTGGGAAAGATTTTCTTTGATTGAAAAGTCTAAATAAAATATAAAGATGACTTTATTGAAATATATATATATATATATATATATATATATATATATATATATATATATATATATATATATATATATATATTGTGAACAACTACTGTTTTTTACTTATGTGACCTTGAAAAGAATCAAGAACACGCACGGACGTGCGTGTGAATCAGCGTATGATTCACATGGCCATTGCAGTTTTCTTTCGTTCACACTCCCATTGTTGTTTTTATTGAAAAGGCTAAATAAAATGTAAGAGATGAATTTTATTCAAAGATGAAAACATTATTTATTTACAATGAACAACTTTTTTTTTACACATTTGAATATAAAAAGAGAACACGCGCTTCTGAGAATCAGCGTATGTTTCACGCGGCCATTCTCGTAAACATATGTGCGAAGGTCGCGAGAATCAATTATTGTCATTTTTCAACCAAATCGAATTTTCATGTGGCTCTGTTTTTGTTCCTAAACCTTTTTCAAATTTTCTGATTTACCACCTCAACTCGTGATAAATGAAAATGGTATACGGTGTATATGTGAAAGTTGAAATATGTGTTGTATATGTGAAGAAACATTGAATAAAATCTTCTTGTAGATCAATTCCGAATACATGAAGTTTCCTCATAAAATTCTCATGGCATTCATATCTCAATTATTGTTCCATATTGCCGGAATTATGTAGTAGTTTCAAACTTTCTTTAGATAGAGCTCATCTTCTAAATTCCCATAAAATATCTTGATAGATTGTGAGATATTTCTCATCTCGGAAAATAAATTCATGTTTCCCCCATTAATGTTAAACCACTGAATGAGCAGAAATACTTTGCCTTAAGTTTCAAGCAGTCACAACTAAGAAATTCTGGAACATTCATAAATTATATTTGACGCTATGGAGTGCGTAGTTAACAGAGATAAAAAGGATTCTAAGAAATATTAGTGTATTGATGAAGTACTAACTTTACTTAGAATGATTAGTAAAATCACTGAGAAATGTCTAACTTAATATGTAATTAAACCTAGGTTGAACTGAAACTTCATTTTGCTTTTAAAAAGTAACATTAGCACTGAACACTAAAAGCTAAGGCGCTTTTTCATTGTTTTGGTAATTTGCGTATAACGAAGCAAAATGGCAGTGCCAAACTGTAAGAGGCCATGCAGAAAAGACATGTGAATACAAAAACACATGGAATTTTTCAAGGCTTCCTGCGTAAAATATTTGTTCCTGTGGTTGATACAAAAATTATCTTTCTGAAAAGAAAATGGGCTCTAATCGGTTCTTTAGTAACAACGTTATTAAACACTCGAACCCCATGCAAAACTCAGTTACCGATCCCAGGCTAATCACCTCAAATATAACAATTATTATTGTTGTTGTTTTTCTGGTGGAACGAAAATAAATATCTTTGCGCAATTCTACTACATCAAACCAAAATTGTCAGAGTTTATAGAAGTAGCTATAACCGTTCATTTAAATAGATTTCCGGAAAAGGCCCCCATGTGATACTATTGCATTTTCGATATTCTATATATTCATTAAAGATACAACAATACCGCATCAATGAAAACAATGGCAAAGGAACAAGAAACGTACACACGTCTCGTCCAATACTAGCCCCGAGCCCGATTGTCTTAAGTGATTCATTATGAGTCACCGGCCTGACAAACGAAAGAAAAAAAAACAACAAATTTACCGTACAAACCCGCCTCCTGTTATCGCCGCCCGGTGCCCGAGGTGCCCGAAGCGGTGGAGGCGGTGGAGGCGACGCACGAGCAGCGGATGTGAAAGTGGTGGGAGGGAGCGAGCTGGAACGCGGGCGGCGTGGAGGGGGCGCGCCGAGGTCGGTTCACGGGCTGCGTCCCGCCACAAGCCAGACGGCACCCGGCGCGCTCGCGACATAGACGCGCCGCCAACACGCCTCCTCTCCGCCACCGCCTCACGTGCGCGGACCCTCCGGCGTTGAGGTCGCTCGGCCGGTCGGAAGACCTCGAGTCGCGCTTGAGACGGCAGGCGAGGCCGGCACCCCGCCACGAGTCCCCGTCGAGGACGACGGTCCGTTGTCATCCATCTTCGCCGTCGTGTGGCCTCCGTCGCCGGATTAATCGTCCGGCTTCATCGCTGAACTTTGCCGGGCTTAATCGGCGGAACAAATCGGACTAAATCGGCGGAACAAATCGGACTAAATCGTCGGGCTAAATCGGCGGACTTAAATCGTCGATCATCGTCACTACCATGCGCGTGTGGACGGCGTGTGCGCTGCTGCTGTCGGCGCTGGGGTGCGCGACGGCGTGGGCGTTCCCTAGGAGCAGGGCCTACCTCGCGCGCTCGGCCGCCGAGGCCCCCGTTCCCGCCTCCGCCCCCGCCGTCAACGCCTCCCAGGACCTACTCAACCGCTTCGGCAGCGGAAACGACGGCATCTACTTCGCGCAGGGAGAGACCGACGGCCTTCGACCTCACGCGGTGATCGAACAACAGGTGAGTAGAGCGGAGGGCGGCCTTCAATCGGGTCGCAATTGGCTGCGTTTCAAGTTGCGCAGCCGCGCCCATTAGGCCTACGCAATGCTATTACCATTAATATGGGACGCGAACAATAGGAAATCATCCTACTGTTAAGCGTGCCATGTCGTATATAACGCGTAAAGACATTATTTTTAATTGTACACTTTTGTTTTGGAGTGCTTACCCTACAATATAACGGAAAATGTGGCTATCAAAAAATAATCTCAGTGTCTAATAATACTATTTCATTCTTGTGTTAGTAATTTATTGAAAGAATACATTTCTGTTCTGTACTGACTGAAATATTCAATAAGGCAAGTTTTTAATTTGCATGTTTTCAATAATTTTTTTTTTCAACGATTCAACGTACAAGAACAACTCCAATAATTTTGTCGAGTAATTTCCTATTCGTGTCGGCTTATTTAAAGAAGAATATTAATAATCTATGGTTGCCCATTTTAAATAAATGTAGTACCCAACATTAAGCATTACTAAATTTTGTTTCGCGTATTTAATTTGTTTTATAAATAAGAGCGAGTGCCATTTACGTCGTAACTTCCCAAAACTGTCACTGAATGCAATATTTACGTACTCGTATCATTTTTGTCGTATGTTTCTATTATGCAGTATTATTAATTGTGTATAAGTAAATTATGCAATATTTCATAATTTCTCTCGATTCTGTAAATAATGACAAATAATATGGACCATCGTATCTTGAAAAAATAGAACAAAAGTATGTTAAATACACTATCTCATTATACGATACGAATTTAATTGGATGACAAAAAACTAACTGGATAATAATGAATCTTCCGGCGATCTGCACGCCAAATTGCTCCCACCACATTTCCTGCTTCAAATGAGCTAATCTTATTTTAGCTACCGCAACCGGGCAACTTCCTCTCGTATCTGCGTATTTTCCAGTTATGTAAACCAGCAAAACTCGTAATTAAACATGCTTAAAGAGCGATTATGGGTTTTTCGATGATACGTAAAAATTAAATTCGCGAAAACATTATTCTTTAGATAGTAAAATATTTTACATATATTTCACCAACTCAAACTTAAGGTAGCCTTTTTGATCATCGGAAGAGACTGAAAAAATTATTTTTTTCTTATAAATTGAGCGGAAATTTTATCTAGGCTCTTCTTTACAGTTCTTTTAGACATAATTTATTCTCTTGGAAGAATACATTTTACAAGCTTTTGCAGACGGCATGAAACATTCGTGGAAACATAAGTATAAAATTTCAAACAAACACATTAAGTGAAATAAAAAATGTATTTTATGTCCTTACTTAAGTAAATAAATTATACAAATGTCTCATTATGTGATTTATCCGCATTTGATGCAAACGATTGCTTATTCACATTACGCTAATGATGAGCGAAAACATTCGGATACCGTTTGCATTTGTCCTTTAGCTCGAAATCTCCAAATCTTCTCGGAAACGATCGCCGAAATAAGTTATTTTCACTTCGGAAATTGGATCATAATTTCAATGGTGACGTTTAATGAAAGCAATGCTCCTCACTTTTCAAAATATGTAAATGCCAGAAATGGTTTTCCTTTTTGATGGCTTTTCATCGAAACGCAACCATGGAGAATGAGCATGCTGCGGTATTCGAACCAACGCAACGCCACGCTCTATATTTACCCACCACCCGCCTGCATGCTGACGCACGAGTCGTGTCCCTGGCGTCACGCCGCCCGGAGTTTTCTCTTCTCGCCATCGAGAGAGCTGTTTTGACCGCGACGGCAGGCGGAGACGCCAGCGACTGCGCCGGGCCGGCGCCCGAGTCGCGTGGTCGCGGACTTTTTCCTCGCCGACTCGACAAACGCCGCGACGCGACGACGCGACGACGTGACGACGCGCGAGCACGCGTGGGAACCGCCCGCGTGCGGGAGACGCGCCCCCGCGCAGGCATGCCAACACCCACGCGGCCTGCGACGAGACTCAGATGACACTTTGAACAGGTGGCCGCCGGCCACGTGCTCCCGGCCACCTCGCTAACTCCGTGTGTTAACAGCTCCGTGTTAGCGAGTGTGTAAGGCTTCTTGAGAACCATATTTTCCCAAATACGAATCTTCGTAAATGATTGAAGGTGTTGAAATTATTGCTGCAATAAAATCTTTTTTGTTTGTGGGTTAAATTTTAAGAATAAATAATCCCTGATGAATATTAATATTACTTTTATTACGTAATATTTAGTCAAATAACTAGTTTCATTTATATAGTTGTGTGTGTGTGTGAGTGGCGATAGTAAGTAGTATTTTGTTAGTAAAAGTTTTGTTTCGTTTTTCAGAAAAAAAGCATGCAACACAAATCGAAATTCATGATTATTAATAATTATTAATAATCGAATGCGATATTGAGGATAAAAAATTAATTTGCATGGAAACGTAAACTGTTTTTTTAGATATATGTATAATGAACAATACATTTGAGTAAATGAAACGTTCTTAAAGAAGATTTATTAGCACAGTTCATAAAAGGTTCTTTCACATGATTATCCGATATTTGCAATTGCCTTTAGACATCTTGATTATAAAATAAATTATTTTCAAGAACCAATTTGTATCGTTTAAGCATTGACAAAAGTTAAAATATTACCGTAAAAACTTGTGGAAATTTTCCTGCAATAAGCCTCCTGCAATACGTAGCTTGAAACCAGAAGCGTGTGGTGAAGGCGTAAGAACACTACAATCATCCTTCCAGACCAGTATTAAATGATGTAGCTACCTCTTAACTGTATTGGTTGGTACTACATTCAACATCATTTGCAGATAGGTTTTACTGTGTTTGCTTGCGTGGTCTTTTGAGTGTGATTTCTAGTGAAAAAAAAAAAATACTTCTTATATTACAAACAATTATAACTAGACCTTTTCACTAAGTGTAAAGTGTATTTCTACTGTGAGACATCATCAGTAAGAAAATCAGTTTGGCTTATGAAGGTAGAAACCTGATTTTCTAAAAACATGAAATGTCACCAAGTCACCAAGACTCATATCCATATTAGAGTTTTCACCAAATTTGAAATTTACAATTACTGTAAAAACTAAAAGGGCAACTAATCGTTTATAGCTAGTTTCAGAACGACAGACATGACAAAAACTTTTTGTCTTTAGTTCTCTATTAACATTATTAACTTCAAAACGGGTGACACGAAACACAAGTCAAGAATTTTCGAATCCCCTTGTCTCTGACGAAGTGACTCACGTTTTTCGAAATATCTCAAAATATTCTCTTTTTTCATTTCATCAAACCCATCATTTAAAAAGCACAACTGTCTTCTCAAGAGATTTCACATAAAATATGCTTCTCGCCCTCCTGAAGTATTCAATTTCGAAATTCTCACGAATGTTTCTAGTACCAGATGCATAGTTGTAGAGAAACGATTCTCTTATCTCTTACGCATATTTCTTAATCCTTAATCATTTGTGATGCTGAAAAAAAATTAAACATTGCAAAAACATTGGGGTGGGTTGTTTCTTTAATAAAACTGGGTTTTTGTCTACTTTGGTAATTGCATTCAATTTGTTATATAGCTGTAAAATTAGAAAGGGAATATTTTGTTTCAATACTTTTGTTTCCTTTTTCTTGCAAATTATTATCTAAAACACGTAGCAGAGGCTAAGAAATTAAGCCTTTGTCATTTTCAAAACATGTCTGAACATCAATCTACGACGAGAAATTCGTATTCAGTAACATACGTCACTTGAGATGTTACCTAATAGGTAGAATGAAAGGGAGGGAAAACCTACTTCAACGTTTATAAATAATACCCAAGCATCGTTGAAATGAGTCGTATTTCTAAAGAAGGATAACAGAATGTCAAGTCTGCAGTAAGAACTTTCTTGGGTTTTCCCATAAATCCTTAAGAATTTTGCTCTCACTTTTGGAATTCCCCTTTTTAAATTCGTCACTCAAAAGTTATTTTTTTCAGAAAGAATAGTGATTTCTTGTCATTGTTGTAAATTTTCTCCTTTTTCACTTCACCCGTCTCCTCTCCTACTCCACTACTCCCGTCTCCTCTCCTATTCCACTCCTCCCGTCCCCTCTCCTATTCCACTCCTCCCGTCTCCCCTCCTATTCCACTCCTCCCGTCTCCTCTCCTACTCCACTCCTCCTGTCTCCTCTCCTATTCCACTCCTCCCGACTCCTCTCCTATTCCACTCCTCCCGTCTCCTCTCCTACTCCACTCCTCCCGTCTCCTCTCCTTTTCAACTCCTCCCGTCTCCTCTCCTATTCCACTCCTCCCGTCTCCTCTCCTACTCCACTCCTCCCGTCTCCTCTCCTATTCCACTCCTCCCGTCCCCTCTCCTATTCCACTCCTCCCGTCTCCCCTCCTATTCCACTCCTCCCGTCTCCTCTCCTACTCCACTCCTCCCGTCCCCTCTCCTATTCCACTCCTCCCGTCTCCCCTCCTATTCCACTCCTCCCGTCTCCTCTCCTACTCCACTCCTCCCGTCTCCTCTCCTATTCCACTCCTCCCGACTCCTCTCCTATTCCACTCCTCCCATCTCCTCTCCTATTCCACTCCTCCAGTCTCCTCTCCTTTTCAACTCCTCCTGTCTCCCCTCCTATTCCACTCTTCCTGTCTCCTCTCCTACTCCACCCCTCCCGTCTCCTCTCCTACTCCACTCCTCTCCTATTCCACTCCTCCCGACTCCTCTCCTATTCCACTCCTCCCGTCTCCTCTCCTACTCCACTCCTCCTGTCTCCTCTCCTATTCCACTCCTCCCGACTCCTCTCCTATTCCACTCCTCCCGTCTCCTCTCCTACTCCACTCCTCCCGTCTCCTCTCCTTTTCAACTCCTCCCGTCTCCTCTCCTATTCCACTCCTCCCGTCTCCTCTCCTACTCCACTCCTCCCGTCTCCTCTCCTATTCCACTCCTCCCGTCCCCTCTCCTATTTCACTTCTCCCGTCTCCCCTCCTATTCCACTCCTCCCGTCTCCTCTCCTACTCCACTCCTCCTGTCTCCTCTCCTATTCCACTCCTCCCGACTCCTCTCCTATTCCACTCCTCCCATCTCCTCTCCTATTCCACTCCTCCCGTCTTCTCTCCTACTCCACTCCTCCCGCCTCCTCTCCTATTCCACTCCTCCCGACTCCTCTCCTATTCCACTCCTCCCATCTCCTCTCCTACTCCACTCCTCCCGTCTCCTCCCCTTTTCAACTCCTCCTGTCTCCCCTCCTATTCCACTCCTCCCGTCTCCTCTCCTACTCCACCCCTCCCGTCTCCTCTCCTACTCCACTCCTCTCCTATTCCACTCCTCCCGACTCCTCTCCTATTCCACTCCTCCCGTCTCCTCTCCTACTCCACTCCTCCCGTCTCCTCTCCTACTCCACTCCTCCCGTCTCCTCTCCTACTCCACTCCTCCCGTCTCCTCTCCTACTCCACTCCCCCGTCTCCTGTCCTATTCCACTCCTCCCGTCTCCTCTCCTATTCCACTCCTTTCCCTCGTTTTCTACTTCTTCCATTGATTTCCTTTCCATTACTTTCCCGTCCTTCTTCTTTCTATCTTCCATTCTTCCTTGGCCGTGGCTGAGCGTGGCTGTGGCGTTGCAGGTGCACCGCGACGTGTCGCGGGGCGTGACGCAGCTGGCGCTGAGCCTGGACCGCGCGCTGAGCGCCGACGCCGACGCCGCCGCCGCCTCCACCGCCGCCTCCGCCCCCGCGCGCGACAACGTGCTCTTCTCGCCGCTCAGCGTGGCCGCCGCGCTGGCGCTCGTCCTGCTGGGCTCCGGAGGGCGCACCTACGAGGAGGTACGTCGCGCCACGTGATACATGCCTTTACGAGCAACTGTTTCATTTGTTCATGTTTCATTTGTGCTTTATTTGTGTTTTGTTTATTTATTTCGTAAGTACACAATGCATTCATATCATGAAACAACGGTAGTATTACATTAACTATTTACTTTATTCAAAATTCACAACATCTAAACAATAATATAAGAAATGAATCCCCACGTTCTCATATTAACAAATATACACATTATCCACTGTCATTTTATATTCTAAAATGTCTACATACTATGTCAGTATATCACAAATTGAGAGTGTACTCAACAGGCATTTCATTGATTCTTATGGCTAATAATTTCGCTGTAGAGGTAGATGCCCTCTAATAATTTGAGAAAAGGTGTCGTCAGGTATCAAACTTTTATTCTGAAGATCTTTTCGATCGCTTTTCGATCGCACTTTATTCAAAATTCACAACATCTAAACAATAATATAAGAAATGAATCCCCACGTTCTCATATTAAGAAATATACACATTATCCACTGTCATTTTATATTCTAAAATGTCTACATACTATGTCAGTATATCACAAATTGAGAGTGAACTCAACAGGCATTTCATTGATTCTTATGGCTAATAATTTCGCTGTAGAGGTAGATGCCTAATAATTTGAGAAAAGGTGTCGTCAGGTATCAAACTTTTATTCTGAAGATATTTTCGATCGCGTGGCAATCATCATCAGAACTTGCAGCGTCGGGGCTGAAAACGAAGTTCTGCTCAGCAGAACTTCGTTTTCCCCTACGAGCTCTGATGATGATCTACGCGATCGAAAAGATCTTCAGAATAATAATTTGATACCCAACATCTTTTCTCAAATCAAAATTATGATCAGTAGCAGTGCATCCAGGGTATCGTGATGTAAAGAAGGCGCTGGGTCACCATGAGCTTTCTAGATAAGAAAATCTAGGGGAAGAGCCAAGCGATGTGCGGTGCATATGCGTTTGTGAGTGCACTCCTGTGAAGGTTGAAATTGCCTCTTGCTTTTATGAAGGACTTCAGGGCAAAGAGAAACATAACACACAAGCCTTGGAAATCAGAGAATGAAGGAAAAATAAACAATGATTCTTTGAGTGTCGACATTAATGTTGAATAACTTAAAGAATATACCTTATTGCCCTCATAAGTAATGATCTAACAAACACATTGATTGTTCACCGAATATCACTATGTAAACTCAATTTCGTAGTATTTTTTCTGTTCTATTAAGAATAAAGCTGTTCGCAATCAAAAGTAGATCTCACTCTTTATTACACGTTCATTAGGTCTGCTTAAATAATAAGTAGATAAGTAGTGCATAATAAGTATATCTAAGAGTCCAAAGAGTAGACATTTCTAGCTTCCTCTCCACACACCATCACATGTATCGATCAGGATGAAATAATTTCATGTCAGGAGAGGACAGGTCAGTTATTTGTTTTCTAAAATGATAGACATTCTCGAAATTGCAATTGTCTGAGTTCAGAGCCATATAATTCAGAGGTTCAGGAGCGCGATGTAGCTTTTCCATTGAAAAGAGACCTTCTGGACACGATTTTTGAACTCAGGTGCGTAAGGTGTTGATGGTTGGGATCGCTCGACCGGCAAGACAGCCAGGAACTGCATTCCTCGCCCGAGATATTTTGTTCGTTTTGTTCCTTCCATCTGAAGGATGCGTTACTCTTAAATCGTCTCTTGCATTCCATTTCAAAAGCATTCCCTTACCTCAGGTATAGAAGACAGTCAGAATTTGGTTACGTAGAAAGAACTTGGGGAAATATTTCGTGAGTGATTCAACGAGTTGGAAAAAAAATGAATACGAAAATTGATATTTTAAGGAAACATTCTTAAAGAGAAAAATAGCATATTTTGTAGTATTTACTTCCTTCTAACTGAAAAAATGTGTCACAAAGACTTTCCTCATGCCAAGAAACAGTAAGTACAAACCAATTATTTTGAGATAAAGTTTCAATATTTTTATTTCGCAACAAGAGTGCAAATACTGGGTTTTAAGCTAAAGAAATCATTGAACCTACTAAAGATATTCACAAATAAGTAAGGTTTATAGGTACCCATTTGTGTAAGATCCAACTGTATACATATTAGTGCGTAGTATGCATTTTTGAAAAGAGTTGGGTGTGTGTTTTGGCATGGAGCAGACGAAATGATGAGACCAAAATTGCTTCATTTGATTTTAATGGAGACCTAGAAATACCTATTCCATTCTTCCGTTCACCCAAGTTAGCGATTTAAAATATTTTTTTATTTCTCGTATTCCGCTCGTGTCTAGCCTTTCTTTGGAATACATTTGCACACTATTTTTAAGTCATCATTTTATACTTCTTAATTATTATTATATGAGACACAAACATTAAGATTTGAAACAAGAAAAGTATCATATGAACGAGTTTCCTCCAATTTCTTAAATGCTTTTGATTACTTAACAAATTCGAGAACATCACTAATAACTTCATTAATCATTGCTAGATATTATTTTTGCTTGAATATTTAAATCTTTCATTTGAAAGTGCATAACAGTATGGGGTATAATGAAGAAGAATAAATATTCAGAACGTGCTATAATTTTCTTACACAACTAACGTTTTCATAAACTAAAAATAATATATTATATTCATTACTTAAGGAACTTTATTTATATTCATTTCATACAATAGCTATTAAATTCTGCATTGCAATGTGTATATTCGGAATTAATGTTTTAAAAGCCTATTAAGAATAAATGAAGAGAAATATAAGAATAGATTTTAATAACTTCTACAAACTGCTAGTTTGTTAATTCTAGTGAACAAAGGCACTCACTGTAACTTAGCCAACTCTTAAACAAGCAAGAATATATTATTTTTCACAATTTTATACATTTATTAAAATAATTCTGTTGTGTATTTTCAATAACTTCAGTCATCTTATAATTTCTTTTTCATATTAAATCACATTCCTACTCACCTGAACTTTATCATTTAATCTGTTGCCAGATAGTGAGTTGTTCCAATTTTACGTGATGAGCGAAATCCTAACGTCGAAAATAAATGGCGAAACGAGTTTTTGTTACGTCTCTGCACTACGTATTCACTTCATCACAGAATTAAAGTGTCAAATTACGCAAAAAACACTCATTTTTCGAAAACATTTACATGACCTTATTTAAAGATCAGTCATTGTGGACCACATTTCCACAAGGAGGAAAGTTTCTACTTTCAATATTGTGGTTGAAGGAAGAAGCCCAAAAAATTTTGAAACTTGAACGCAATTTTCAAAAATTCCGATAGTTCACCGAAAATTAAATCAGCGCCATTTTTAAGTGCCCTTTCTGACGAAATAATTTAATCCAAAAAGTTGGAACCATTTTTGATAAATAGTTGCCTTCTAATAAAGTACACCCTAAAAGCAAAATATCCCTTTCGCAGGGCCTTGAGTTCGGGCAGATCGATTGCAGAATATACATTCTGGAGAAAATCGCCTAAATGGTTTAGGCTCTAGCAATGGATGGACGGACACGCGTTTCCCCATAAATCAATTTCTTGATGACAAGGACCCACAAAACGTGGATTCTGGCCACATAAAGTCTCACAGAATGGAATTTACTATATCCAGAAACAAGATTTATAAACTTTCTTGATATCAAAGCTTCACAATACGAGTTTTCCTGACGAAAAATCGACTCTGTCCGCTGGAGCATTACAATACTTTCTCTTTACTACGTAAGTACGTGGTAGCGATAAAGTAAGAAACCAATGTTGTTCAATAAAAGCTTTATGCTTATGGTTTAGGACTCTTCTATGAAAAAAAGATCGTATTTAATTTAATATAATATCTACCAAGCGCATTCTCGCAATACTACATTACGGTACCCTGCAGGTTTTTACTTCGTCTCCCCGCCAACGGTAATTAACGCACATCTATACAAGCTAGAACTTTGAAATTTATACCAAATTTATTTCTATAGAATTAAATTTATTTACAAAAATTCACGAGACCAAATGAATTCACGGGAACGTTTTGCAAATGCTCACACTGTAATGAGACTAGTGGTGAATATTATCGTAAAATAGACAAGCCAACACATGAGACCATATGGTCTTGTTCTAATAAAAAACTAATTTCCCTACGAGACCATATGGTCTCTTCCAAAAAAAAAAATGAATGTCCTTACGATACCATATAGTCTCTTCCAAAAAAATTGAATGCCCCTAAGCGACCATATGATCTCGCATGGCAGCCGAAGTGAGTTATTCTTTTCTTTTTTTCTTAAAAATCAGTGACCATAGACAAGACCGCCAAATTCATTTACAAAAAGGCATGAGTCCAAATGAATGCACGGGAACGTTTTGCAAATGCTCACACTGTAATGAGACCAGTGGTGAATATTATCGTAAAATAGACAGGCCAACACATGAGACCATATGGTCTTGTTCTAAAAAAAACTAATTTCCCTACGAGACCATATAGTCTCTTCCAAAAAAAATGAATGTCCCTACGCGACCATATGGTCTCGCATGGCAGCCGAAGTGAGTTATTCTTTTCTATCTTTCTTAAAAAAATCAGTGACCATACAGAAGACCGCCACTCCCCTTCCCCTCCTAGCTTGAGTTCCTTTGATATCGCCCACGCCTTACGTGACCGTTCCGCGCCTGCGCCGCAGGTGTCGCGGGTGCTGGGCCTCACGATGGACGGCGCGCTGACGCCCGAGCGCGACAACGCCATCCACCAGCACTTCGGGCGGCTCCTGGCGCAGCTGCACCGCCGCGCCGCCGCCACCGACTCCTCCGAGGCCCTGTCGGCGCACGGCGTCTTCGTGCAGGTGAGGGGAAGGCGCTCGGGGGACGAAACACGAGCCCTACTCGAAGTTTTCAGTTCATGCACTCTCCAGATTTGCAAATGGGTTTACCTACCAGCAGTAATAGTAGCATGCCTTACAGTACATATGGTGTAGAATTGTGAATGCAATAATTTTGATTTTCTGTACCGGAGCATCCCAGAACTTGGTAACGCGACTGCTTAGAATGTTTAGTACTGAATAAATTAAAAGTATTGACAGAAGTTCTCCATCGCGGAAGAAAATTCTCCTTGCAATAACTTTGGAGAAATGTTAGGGACAGGGGAAAATCGCTCAACATTTTGTAACCACTGCACAACAACGAAGATTAGAAAATTTTCTACTGGGAAACGAAAGTGTCTCCAATTATTACAAATCTAGATATTTACTGAAATACTTGTGTACGAAATTGTTTATAAGCAAGTGTTCGTCTTATGATTAGTACATATGGTACAATATAGGGCAGGGCTGTCCAACTGTTGGCCCGCGGTGCCATTTATTGTGGCCCACAAAAGGTTATTAGTCAAAAGTGAAAGTGTCGGGGGGGGACAACATTGTGTGCCTTGCCTAATATTTGTTTTCTAGTAAATTCAGAAATTAAAAATCATTCCAATATGTTTCTCTGCGTTAAGCATGGTACGGCCTGATATCACGCATGGTTCCGTACCTCCCCCACCTCCCCGGTCCCGAGCAGGGGCAATCTGTCGAGATGAACAATACGGAAAAGTCAGGTGTGGATGGCCCGAGTACTGTAAATATGGCCCGCAACCTTATTATAGGTTCTGAATAAATTAAAGGTTTTGAACCTTGCAAGTTGGACATCCCTGATATATTGACAATAACGTGAAGGAGTCGATAGGGCCAAACACTTTTTTAAAAAAAGGATGTTGATGAGCGAATAGGTTGGCAACCCTTGACCGCGCGTCTCTTTTTTGCCGCGATTGCCAACTGCTGCTTCGCTCGCAGGTGGGGCTGCCGCTGCGCGCGCGCTTCCGCAAGGTGGCGCAGCAGGCGTACCACAGCGACGTGCAGCTGCTGGACTTCGTGCGGCGGCCGCTGGACGCGCAGGCGGCCGTCAACGCCTGGGTCAAGCAGCACACGCGCGGCCGCATCGCCGACATGCTGGCGCAGCCGCCGCCCGCCGCCACGCGCCTCATCCTCGCCACGGCGCTCTACTTCAACGGCCAGTGGCAGCACCCGTTCCCCAGGGAGACCACGCAGCGCCGTCCCTTCTACGTGGACGGCGACGCCAGCGGAGAGGTACGCCGCCAAGGAGATCAGGACCTTAACGTTGCTTCGTTCTAATCGAAAGAATAAAATTAATTTAATTGAACACATTTAACTGAACAAATTGAAAGGACGTCAATCAAATTGAATGGACGTCAATCAAATTGAATTCACGTCAATCAACTTGAATTTACGTCAATTAAATTGATTTCACGTCAATGAAATAAATTTACGTCAACCAAATTCAATTCACGTCAATCAAATTCAATTCACGTCAATCAAATTCAATTCACGTCAATCAAATTCAATTCACGTCAATGAAATTGAATTTTCGTCAATCAAATTGAATTTTCGTCAATCAAATTGAATTTACGTCAAGCTAATTGAATTGACATCAATCAAATTGATCTCAATCGAATCGAAGAAATACTATCAGAACAGCAAAGTACTTATCTGTACAATAATCAAATTAGTTGGAAATTATTTATTGCAGTAATTCATATTAAACGCTGGAATTCTTTAATTATGTTTTTAAAAAGCCACTCTACTAAATTTCGCGTTTTGAAGGCGGCACAACGGACGCGTTTTGTGTCCTGTTTATGGCTCAATTAGCCTTTCTAACGTATCTCGTACACTATGACAATGGAAGAAGTACCAGATCCATTTGCTTTCTTCTTTCACCAACCTCTGAAAACGTTGTCTTGCAGGTAATCCAAGTGGAGATGATGGCCAACTCCGCCGACCTGCACTACGCCGAGGACCCCCAGCTGCGCTGCAAGATCCTCTGCCTGCCCTACAAGGGCGGCGACGTCGCCATGTACGTCGTGCTACCCAACGAGCGCGGCCTGCACGCGCTGAGGGCGCTGGAAGCCAGCCTGACGGTGGAGGCGCTGGAGCGGCTGGTCAACTCCACGCGCCTGGAGCCGGACGTGATCGTGGTGCTGCCGCGCACCAAGCTCGACTTCAGCGCCGACCTGAGCTCCGCGCTGCAGCGCCTGGGCGTGCACACGCTCTTCGACGCGGGCGCCGCCAACCTGTCGCGGCTGGTGGGCGTGGACGAGCCGGCGGCGGCGGCGGCGGCGGCGGCGGGCGCCACGCAGGCCCGGAAGGCGCCGGCCAGCGACGCCATGCACTTCCGCGGCCAGCGCCAAGCCCACGAGCCGCTCTACGTGGACGAGATCCTGCACAAGGTGAGCTCGACACGGCCCTCTGCGCGAGGCCACGTTCTAGCGCTCGCAAACAATTTGAGCATCTAAAAACAACTCGCATATCCGACTCTCCCCATCTCTCTCCCCACAACCCAGACATCCACTCTACCCAACCCCGACTTTCCCCATCACCGACTTCCATCCATTGACCCCCCCTCGAAATACCCTCCCACACTCGACTCCCCCCTGTCGTTTTAATGCGATCCACACTTGCCCTGGTTACTAGACTGTTTCCCGTACCTGTGATTGCGCATCTTCTATTGAAACAGCGGACACAGACTTTTTGTGGACGAGATTCTGCACAAGGTGAGCTTGCCGCGGCCCTCTGCGCGCGGCCAAAACGTTGGCGCATTTACCTCGGACGAGGCTTCTCCCGAACAGCCACGTAAATACTGACTCCGGTTGCGGAAGCTTATACTCTCACGAAATAATTAATAAATCAATCTATCTATGAAATAATGAATTCACGTATTTTAGAAAAAAATAGTCAATTCGAAATACTGGTTGTTAATGGAGGACGATCACTTTATCGAGGTGGCTGTTTCGGCGAGTTTCTCTACAAGATACGTGTTTGGCTGTCCGGGTGAGGCCGCGCCGTCGGCTGAGGAACCGACGACATGACAGGCGGAACATCAGCCTCTCAACCAACGACACGGCGTCACCCGGACAGCCAACAAATCTCGAGCCGCCTTGCATCTTACAGAAAAATTAGTCAATTCAAAAAACTTTTTGATAATGGAGAATAATCACTTTATCAAGGTGACTGTTTCGTCAGGTTTCACTACAAGACACGTGTTTATGTCTTCTTGGCTGTCCGGGTGACGCCGCGTCGTTGGCGGAGAGGCCGATGTTTCGCCTGCCATGTCGTCACCCGGACAGCCAAGAAAACAGCTGTTCGAGCCGCGGAAGCTTACGTTTCCGTGTTTGTGTGCAGGTGGAGGTGGAGATCACGGAGATGGGCACGGTGGCGTCGGCGGCCACGCTGGCGACCGTCTCGCGCGACGGCTCGCACCGCTCCGTGCGCGCCGACCGGCCCTTCATCTTCTTCATCCGCCACCAGCCCAGCGGCCTGGTGCTCTTCTGGGGCTCGGTGGTGCGGCCGCGGCCCACGCCGCCCATCGTCTAGGCGCGGTCGGCGCTCGTCCGCCTGCCCCCGCCCCGCCCCGCCCCGCCACGCCCCGCGGGCGCCACTGGTGTAGCAGCACCTCGAGACGTCCGACCCTTCATCTTCTTCAACTGCCACCAGCCCAGCGGCCTGGTTCTCTTCTGGGGCTCGGTGGTGCGGCCGCGGCCCACGCCCCCCATCGTCTAGGCGTGGGCGGCGCTCGATAGCCTGCCGCCGCCCCGCCCCGCCACGCCCCGCGGGCGCCACTGAAGTAACAGCACCTCGGGACGTCCGCGAGATGTACGCGAGATGAAATCGGGTCGTACAGCGAGGTCACCGGGTCTTGTTTCGGAGTGCCCCGACGACAGTGCCGTAGGTAACGGTGAAAGTCGACATACCTCTCTTCCCGCCGCGGATGCATCGCTTACCTTCTTTCGTTATGTGTCCTCAACGGTACATATCGATTTCAGACACGTCTTCATTGAAGACGACTACACATTTGTAAATAACGCCACGGCAGATTTTTGTGCTAATATTTATTTCCGCATTTTTTCAACAATCTGCATTCTTGCCGTACCGTCATGGATTTCTAGGCAGTGACATCGATAAAAAAATTGACCCGTTCGCGAAGTTATTGAGAAGTACTTACTACGTCGGCCTGAGATCGTCAGGCGTTCTTATTGTGGCACTGTGCCATGTTTCCTGCATCGCGGGAGAGATTCTGATACGAGTACAAGCAGTGCGTGACATTGTGCAACAAGCAGGCTCGTGTTGGTGACACTTCTTGCACACCGTCCGTGGGATGTGCGTTGCACGTAAAAGAAACGTGCATTTTGTTTTTTTTGTTCGCGATTATTGCACTTTGTGTATCTGGCTTCGAGTCACATTAATCATGCCTTAGTATTTTATTATTAGTTGTAGACATGCATTTAAAAATAGCTTCGCCTAGTTCGTATTTTGTACGTACTCTACCAAAGAAATAAAATATATGTGTATTAAATTAATAAGTATAATAATGCTCTCATTTAAGTGTCTCCCACGGTATCCAGATTCCCAAAATATTTGGTTTCATCCTCGCAAGATGGAGTTGAATAAATCCTTTAGAAATTTTTACAATTTATTTTAATATTACGGTAAATAATTGCGTTCAGTTGATTATTTCAGTTGATATATACAGTTTAATAAATCTATGTCTCCATTTCAGCCTCAAATGTATTGAGTGTTTATGTAAAAACGGATTAGCGTCTTTTTGAAAACTACATTACAGAACACAGCTGAAAAGTAAGTTAAAGCTTAAGAAACAAAATTAAAATGACATTGTTTCCTACAATATTCAATTAAACCGCTTTTACAAATAAATTTTATAAGAATCATCAGTTTCGTAAGTTTTCCAAACGCTTCACTCATAAATCCACTAATTAACAATATCTGACATGTATACAACATATTACTACGTATTTTTGTTTGCACAAACAGTAACGTTATAAATACTCTATCATGATCATTTCAACTTACAGATCATAGAACTCCTGCATAAATTCGTCATTTGGGCTTTTTTTTAGTGTGTTTTGTTGTCTCAGGTGAAATATTGCAGGATGTTATGGCTCGTATGAGACTCTGCTGTTATTCTTCCTCTGACACACGTACTTCTCTTGAAGGTCATATTCACGCACGCGCAGAAACGGTGTTCAGAATACCATAGCGCAGCAGAAAGTAACAAAAGATTAGTACCAATTGAGCTTTTTAGACCTCTTATGTAATTTTCTACGAAACAGGCAATTAGAATTATTTGTAAGACAGCGTAATTCATCATTTTACTATACAGTCTAACCTCGATACCTCGAAGTGACTTCGGAGTGAAATATTTCTTCGACTTATCAAAAATTCGAGATATCAAAATAATACTTTCTTTAAAAAATAAGAACTGTTTTAAATAGACACGGTTGAATATTATCGTTAAATCATAAATTTAATGTTCATTAGTTAAATAAGCATTTGTCTTCATATACTTGAACGTTTCCTTATTTTTCTTTCAGGTTCAAAACGTGATTCCTCCACTTCGTGACGAATTTTGTTATTGTCTTTTAAAAACGTTGAAAGCCTTCTTGCGGCAATACTGAATTCCTCTGTAATATATTATTTTCTTCACATTACAAATTATTTTAAGTTTTTCATTTAAAGCTAATGATACGAGCACATCTCCGTGATATGTTGCACTAGTTTTTGACCAAAAAATCACAAAATACTGCCTACCGAAGAGCTAGCACACGACTGCGCGGAGTTGCTAAGCCGATCTTGCTAATAACAAAATTTGCTTATCCAGGCATTCAGAGCAGGTGGCAAGAGAGCAGAGAGCTGTCAAGTGTTTCGTGGGAGTTGGCTCTGAGGGTGTGAATTTCGAGACGTGAAAACAAACTTTGTCAGTTTCTTCAAGTTAAAATTATAATTATTCACTCAGAGGAAGAAGATATTTTGAGTTATCGAGAAATTTTTTCGTGGTATCAAATTTCGAGTTAACGAGACAGACTTACACGTGAAATACGTATAACGCGGCCGGAAATTAAAAATGGTTTTGACATATCAGAAATGTCAAAACATGTCAACATTACAAAAATGTCGTACATTTAAGAATGAATGAGTTATCGACGTTTGAGTTATCGAGATTTGACTGTATTTTCTAAACTTCATTTATATCAATGTAATTGTGTAATATTGTAGAACCTTTAGGAACACACGTTGAATACAATAACTACATGAATTCCATAGTAAAAACGTATCAATTGGTTGTATACTGAAGTTCTTCAGCATCTCTCACTTAATAACTGAATTCATGGAAATCAAACCTTTGATTGCTATTCACAATAACTGTTTAATATCCGCGAAGAACACTTCTGCAATGACAAGTACAGGTCGTAATAGCCGGTTTCTGAGGAAACGCGAGAAAAAGCTAACAAGTGTCTTACGCAACTCCCCTGCCTCAGTTTGCATAAAATGTAGGCATAAAAACTTCCTGAAATATTTCAACAAGAAATGCTACAACATACCTTGTTTCCTCGTATTATCAGTAACTTGTATAATATTTTAATATTTATATTGCAATTTAGGCAGTAAGCCTCGGACATCTATTTCTTGCAAAACTATCAAACGACTTGCATTACAACCCAACATCCGCATTTTCCAATATCTTCAAAAATCTATTTTTGAAAGGTAAAGTGACCTTTTTGTCGCATTTCTGACCAATAATATAACTGGAAACGCCGAATAGAAAGTATAGATCTGAGTTACATTCAGACGATTTCTCCGCACTTGTGGGACTGATGAGTCCAAATATACTCGTACATGGGATAGAGTCAATTGGTGTAAGTAAATCCTTTTTTTTGTCGCTCCGGCAACGGAACTTTTGGCAATTAATAATATTTGGGCAATTAATAAAACAAGGACCTACCGGCCCAGCCGAGGACGCTAAGTCTGAAGAGCCGTAGCTGCCTCGTGCCTTAAGGGTCGCGGGTTCGAATCCCGGCCAGGGCGTGAGTGTTTGTGTGTGAATGTTTCTGCGTGTATGTTTGTAACTGCGCCATTCATTCTTCATCATGAAAATGCTAATCAGCCCAAATAAGTCACATACACCTTCCCCCCCCAGGAAAAAAAGATTGGGCCTCGGTGGGTACCGTTGTTGCATGTTCGCGCGTGCACCTAAAGATGACCGATCCGCAAACAAAATAAAAGTACAAGGACATGTATTCCGGGCGATCAAATCATCGGGCTGTATGTACTCCCGGATCGTCTCGATGCGGATGTATATTTGAGGTTCCTGCGGGATGATCTCCCGGAACTCCTACAAGATATGCACTAAGGAATCCGCATCCGGGTGTGCCCTTAGCGCTCTCTTGATGACTTAGAGCTCGCGCGCAGAATGTCTGAACTCAGTGCCGTCACACACGCAGACTGTTACACTGAATGCCCTCTCAACAACATCGACCTTCTAGCGTTGGCAGCCTGAACCAAAAATAATTACGTTTACATTTCTTATAAGAAAGCACACAGGAAATCCAATGAAACAAATTACCAACACATCCATACCATTTTTGGTCGTGAGATTATCAATTATAATCTCAAGCTCGCGTTGGGCCTAAAAAAGGCGTTTCCTTTTGCCTTATTGCTCACCGTTGCACGTGCATTGCTTTCAAACGGCATACATCGTACTATTCGGCGAATAATGTCTTTTCGCGAACCACCAATACGATTTCGCGCGATATATCGCAAGGCAAGAAAGACCTTGGTTCAATGGTTTTATTGACGTACTAATGTTTTCGGGCCCGACAACTGGAGGTTTTGGGTTACTCCGAAACTCGTCTACTGAAATGTTCAAAATTCGTTTTCATATTTTTCGACCTTTGGAGGATTGCGATACTCTCCGTCTGTGAATATAATGATGCATCCAATATTTTTCCTATTGTATATTTCGCTGGGTTTCTATTTGATTCTATCTAACTGATTTTTACAAGGAATGTGAATTGAAAAAGTTCATTATCTACAATTAATTTCTCACAAGGAGTTAGCATTGCATAGAGTGCTTAGACTTCGGAATAACACGAAATTGTTGTTGCATAGTTATTTTATATCATTTACTTTTGCGTTATTGTGCTAAAAGAACACACCTCTCATACATACTGCTTTATAAACCTCATTGAGAAAGTGAATGTTTCAATGAACTTGCAAAGAACATTTTCCTTTAATAAAATAGCACTCATCAAGTGAAATACGCAAAAGTAATTTATATTATAAGGCATGAACATGAATTTTTCCAATACACAACAGAAGAGTTCATAGTCAAGGTACGAAGGTCAAGCACTTCTTGTATTTCTAAGAATTAAATAATATATTTGCACAATTAAAGAATATATTTGCATTGCACAGTACCCTCAAAAATTAAAATATACATTTTAAACTCGTAAGACTTGAAAAGCGGTCAGATATATTGGGAAATACATAATTTTTTAAGAAAATTCTGTGAACGGTTTGAATCTTAGAGACTGACAGATGAATTGAAAAACCTTTGTCGGTATCACGAAACCTAAAATATATTCCCTAAAAATTTTGGCTTTTTCAGCGTCACATATTTTTTTTTTATAATACGAATATTCACCAACTGTGTTTATATGCCACTCCTTAAGTATTTAAGAAAGTAAAATGAAGACCACAATTTTACCCCTTTTCATCGACGAGGAAACGCAACAGCATTTCGTTAACTCTCGTCAAAATGAGATCAGTATTAACAGTTAGACGTTCTTGTTATTCATAAGGCAAAGACGAAATATCTTAGTTTAATGCTTAGATTGATACTTACGGGAACGTCAACTTCTACGGTGTAATGTAGTAAAGTATGTAATTGTATTTATAGTAAATGAATTTTATCCTTGAAAGTGGCGATGTTCCTCCTACGCTGGGTGGTGAGATCCGGCGCCGACGTACACGCCGGATTGCGGAGAAATTTCCCCTTCAGATATCTCCCCCAGAGGGCCACCGCTCAAGTCACGACAAGCTGTAAGTGCACCTGTTGACCAATACCAATTTTCTTGGTACTGATCGGAGGAACCATGGAAAAACTACCGATCAGATCAGCCGGCCACTACAAATTGTAGATAGTAAGTGAAAACCGTGCCAAGTGCCAAAAATGTAATTCCGAGATACTTAAGAAAAACCGTTTCTAAAGCTCGAGGCGACAATTTGAACACCTAAAAACGAGGAGAATTTCAGATAGCCCATTTTACATCGCATTGCGCTCGACACTAAGCTTTCAGCACAAAATGGAAATTTTCACATTTCGGCCCGGGTTTCATTTATGCTCTACAATTGATCTAGCGAATGAATTGGGGTTAATCGATAGCGGATAAACTCGACTAGCTAATATGAAAAATTCTTCCACCGTCGGGAGTCGACTCGTGGGAATGGCACCCAGGACCTCCCGCTCAGAGTCGCCATGTCGCCTCTTAGCTGAACTGAGCCGGTCTCACTTCGATGGAGTTTCTACCGCCTGTGTACCATGATTATCATAAAAGTTTTAAAAACAAATTTTCAGGTGTATATTAATTCACTTATAATAGTTGTCTGGCTTAACATACGAACGAACTGAAAGTGAAATGTGTAATGAGGTTTAATGACACACTGGCCCCAACCCTACGATCGCTTATTTGTACTGGATGCGGGTCGCGAAATCTTTCGTACAATATTGACACGCATAAATTTATTTAGAATAATAAACATTTCATTTCTTTCATTTTATTTTAAGCGTATAAGATCCCTTGAGGGCTAAGGCCTCCCGCTGAAGAGGGGGTGATGAGTTAACATTCGGGCTCGCAAGGGTAAAAGAGAGCCTATTTTTACAGGATATTTTTATTATTTAAGGTTCCAACACTATTTGTGTTTTCACTACACTTTTATAACGAGGGCCGGGCAAAAGTTTTTAAAGTGACTATTTCTTAAACATTGCTAATCTTGCGATTTGCAAAACTTATTTTTTATCTATTTGTGTCTACTGTTTTTTTCTGAATAAATCTCAATTTAAATCCAAGGTTTGCGGGTGGGTCCGCATTTCATTCCGTTACTGCCCTAACACAATTGAATATGTGAAAATCAGAACGATAAAAGTGACATTTTATAAATTCTGAGAAAAACGTGTTTCTTTTCTTAACCTACATACATACTACTCAGTGGCAATGTATTGTCATGGTTTTAATGAACAATTGAAATGCCGTTGTTTCAATGATGAAACAAAGCACCATGACTTTATAGTAATATTGACTTAAACAAACAGATTTCTCTCTGAATTTATAAAATGTCACTTATACCGTTCTGGTGGCCGTCCACTCGACACTTCGCTAGGAGTGGTGTTCAAGGTGAAGAGTTCCGGCCATTGGGGCTGACAAAAAATATTCTTGAGTCTGCCTAATGCATAAAATCCTATTTTATGCCAAAATATTTGGTTGGCGAATAGTTTGTCCGGAAAAGAAAAACACATAAAATGAACACATTCACATCTAAGAAAATGATAGACATTTAAGAAAATGACTTACAATCAAGACGTTTATATCGAGTTATTGCTTCTAAAGTAGCTCGAAAAGAAACTTATTTTAATTTCTTTGTTCACGCCATGAAAACACGAAAAACATCTGCAGACTCGAATATCCATCGAATGGTTATTACCACTCGGTCTTTCTTTACGTGCAATACTGTTAAGGCCCATTCACAATGCAAATTCAAAGATAAGCGTAGTGCGTAGACATAAACATTAACATAAGTGATTGACTGAAGCATTCACAATGTCTAACATAAACGTAAGCAATATAAGAGTTACTATTAGCCGTGAGACATTCTGGTTTACTAGTGGTTGGATGTGAGAATCGATTTCAAGGTATCGACTGTGTCCATGGCCCGTATGGTGTTTGTTCTTCTATCGACTTCACTCCAATTTCGATTCTCGATTTTGAGTTACCGTTATGTGATTGGTTCACTTCTATGTCCTACTTACGAATAAGCACAGAAGCTTGAAGCTGGCAAGTTTTTAAGTTAACGTCTTACGTGTTATGCTTGCGTGCGACCAGACCCGACGGAGCAGGCGGGACTTGCAGGACACGCAAGCCACACAGTCGATTTATACGTTCGTCACTTTGCATCAATTTCTATTTTCCACGGATATCTAACTAGAGATGCTATACTACTATTACAGATCGAGGTAAACGATCTTTAATAGTAGTACATAACTATCTTTTTCACATATTTCAGTCTTCCTTCGAATACCATCTTAAAATTGTTTGAGGCATTACTCATATTGATGCAATTGTGTTGTTATTTGTACAATCTCGGCTGTCCCCCTTCATTGATAATGGAGTAATTATAGTGCGTTGCAAATCTGTTGGTCACTCTTTTCTTTTCCAGATCACATTGCATAATTGTGTCAGTTTCGCCAAGATTTCTTCCCCTGCATCTTTTAATACTTCGATTGGAATATTATCTACAGCCGGGAACTTCCCATTTTCAGTTGTTTTGTCGTCCAATTCATTTCTTCGATCTCAGGTTCTTACTCGTAATAATCTATATTTATCCACTACTCTATTTGTAAGTCCTTCTTATTTAACTTCTTCGTGTATTCTTCCCATCTTTTTGTGATATCTTCTTTTGTTGTATTTATTTTGTCGTTCTCGTTCTTAACATTCGGCATTGTTGGTTTACACTCCGTGGTCATATTTCGGATGACCTGGAAAATTGCTTAAGATCTCCATTTGTTGTTATGTTCTTCCACTTCTTCGCTTTTTTCTTGAATAAACTTTTCTCTATCTTGTCTTGGTCTGGGCTGGAATCCCCGTAGAATTTTCTGACTCTCGTCTGGTCATTTGCTTTCTTTGCTGAGAAATATATTGTTTGAAAAGAAAGAAATATAAAGACTCCGTTGTACATAATAATAATAGTAATAATATTATATATAATAATAATAATAATAATAATAATAATAATAATAATAATAATAATAATAGGCACGCGTTTGGAGTAAAAACCAAAGTATGTACACGATATCGTTGCTTCTATCGTACTATATAATCCATCGAATCTTCACTTCGAGATCTGTGTTACCAAGATTTTGTGAAACTTCTTTATATTTCACGGAGAAAATCTTGAATTTTCTCTGAAGGTCTGATTCAGTCTGTTGATTGTGAAAACTATTGAGCAGGTTGTTGCTCCGAATGCATCGGGCGGTTGGTCTTTCTTCGCAACCTGCCACAGAGGACTAGAGCAGGGACGAGGGCACGAACTAGAGTGGACTTGGATAAAGTGGCCATGGGGGAGGGGTCCCGGGATTTCCAAGTCCGATATGGCACTGAGACAGTGGTTCGCACATAGACAACGTGGAGAATGCTCACAACAAGTTCACTGATCGGCTCGCTTACTCGGTGTTTTTCTCCGCTTTACACTTCCTGCTCCAAGTCCACGTGTCTACTGCGTCTGTTCATCAACCAAAAGTCACAAACCAAAATAAAATGAATACGCTATACACTTGAGTTACGAACAACAAGCAAATAACATGTCACTCACTCATTGAGTTCATGTCTTCTCAGAACAAGAAACATTCTATATTAGATGAAGTGATATTGGACCTCATACAATGTTGTCAAAGCAGATATACTATTTCCTCTACTGCTCGCGTAGGCGGCAAATGGCAAAACACGGCAATATGCCGAACACTTACACTGCATACTTCGGCGAATTCTTTAGTTCAACCTCGTATGTACAATTAATGACAGTAATATTTAAAAATGTGGTTTATTAAAGTTTGGGAATTATATTTATTTGTGCAATGTATTTGAATTGTCCTCACTATTCAAGAGAGATTATTGTCAAATTGCCGCCGTGCGAAAAATGAGGCGTCAAAAATCGTTACATTGGTGTGAACACTTTTCAGGTTTTCAATGTCATAAGTAATTTGTTGAGACCGCAAAGTCTGAAATTGGCTTTTAGATTGTACTACCTTCGTTACTAAAAACTTCGATTTTAAGAGAAGTATACTACACTGTAATTGCAGTACAAGATGGTCAAGGAATTGAGTGATTACAAAAACATTTCTTTCAAAAAAACTGCACCACTCTTCAGAGAAATTCATAGGTAACAAGCAAACTCCAATCAGACGAATAGTTTACAAGATAGACCAGAAACAAAAGGAACCCCAACTGATCAAGTTACAAAACGACCCCCCCTTACGTGCCAAATTTCGAAAAAAATTAATTTCAGCACTGCTATCTGTAAATCGGTATACAAGTAGAACACTTTAAAAGAAATTCATTGGTGCAAAGCAAACTCCAATCAGACGAATAGTTTCCGAGATACACGAGAAACAAAAAAACCTCAACTGATCAAGTTACAAAACGACCCCCCCTTACGTGCCAAATTTCGAAAAATATTAATTTCAGCACTGCTATCTGTAATTCTGTATACAAGTAGAACACTTTAAAAGTAATTCATTGGTGCAAAGCAAACTCTAATCGGACGAATAGTTTCCGAGATACACGAGAAACAAAAAAAACCTCAACTGATCAAGTTACAAAACGACCCCCCTTACGTGCCAAATTTCGAAAAATATTAATTTCAGCACTGCTATCTGCAATTCTGTATACAAGTAGAACACTTTGAAAGAAATTCATTGGTGCAAAGCAAACTCTAATCGGACGAATAGTTTCCGAGATAGACGAGAAACAAAAGGAACCTCAACTGATCAAGTTACAAAACGACCCTCCCTTACGTGCCAAATTTCGAAAAATATTAATTTCAGCACTGCTATCTGCAATTCTGTATACAAGTAGAACACTTTAAGAGAAATTCATTGGTGCAAAGCAAACTCTAATCGGACGAATATTTTCCGAGATAGACGAGAAACGTAGGGAATGTCAACTGATGAATTCAAATGGGAGTGCGAGTCAAGGGCCTCGAACCTGCTGACCCTCAGTAACGTTGGTGATGACTATGAAAAGCGTCATTTGGACATTCTGCACCAGAGCCCCAAGGGGCACTCGATCCCAATATATCAATAATTCAAGATTCCCGTGCTTCCTCGGCTACAAAGTTTCGAACGATAATCTTCTAAAATATCAAAGCACCTTCAACAGCTGCATACAACGCCTTCTGGCCACAACCTTGAGGCGCAAGAGGCGTTAACACGTCTTTCTATTATCGCGTGCTGCATGAAAACCAGTTTCTCTTCCGTCTCCAAGTATCAGATCACCAGCACGAACTTAACGTACAGTACATAATGTAGTACATATTATCCACCAGACGGATTCGGATTGGTCATTATTTCACGAACACTAGTTAAAAGTACCACGAATTTTCTGGGATATCTTTAATTTTAAAATAGAAACACATTTTACAACGTGGAAGGCAATGACAAAGCAGCACATGCTCGTATTCCATATTATACACATCACTTTACATTAAGTCAAAACAGCCTCGTGGCATACTGCTACTAACCAGATGAAAGGCTGAGAACTAATAAAAGGAATGAAGTTAACATCTTGGTTGGATTTAAATATCATGCTCACCAACTGCAGTAATATTTTGAAATAATAATCTTTTAGTCAGAACAATCTTTAGAGAAATCCCCAGACATCAGCAGAATACCTGAGGAGCCTAATTAAAAATTACTTTCTTTTGAACCCATTTTCTGAATCATCGTGCACCTCAAAATATGCAATGCAATCAAACGACTAATGAAAACCTTTTAATTTCTTTGAAATTATTATCATTTTGTAAATCGAAGATCTTACACTATGGAGCACAATATCACAACGTGTCAAGATAAATTGATGTAAGAACAATTCTACCACGCAAACATCAATTATGCACAGGCTACCTACAATAATTCGCATCATGAAAATAACTCCTTGAAACATAAGAAAATTTTTTTAAAATGCCAATAATTTAATAATTGTACTCACGTGTCAGCACACGCCAAGACGACGGTCCTGAAGGTGCGTCCATGGATTATTTAATCAGGTTTATGGATTACTTAATCCGGTAATTCAGGTTTATGGGGCTTGGCTAGTGAAGAAAATTTTTTTTCACTACACGGGTGTTTGCCAACTTTCTGGAAAATATATTTTCATCATCAGGGCTATACAAAATTATTTAAACAAGATAAAATCACATAAGATCATAACAACAATGTGTTAAAAGTGTATTATGAATTTAAAAATAGATCAACTTCCAAATGCAAAGAGGAATTGAATTAGAATTATTGCTTTCCTTTCTGTCTGTTGATGTAACTACTTTGTCAGACTGTATTTGACCTTTATTTTATACACAGAAATATTTAGTATTTTGGATAGCAGATTTACATCAAAATAATAAAATTTGTATGCAATTTACTAAAATATGTAATACATAAATCATATTTATAATGGCGACTTTTCGGAAATCATTATCTCCATCCACAGGCTGGAGTTCAATTGTCAAAGATTTTAAACTGAATTTTTCTGTCCATAAAATAAGGGCAAAATACAGTCTGAAAAAGGAATTGAACAAAAAAAAAAAAGCACATTCATTACAAAAAGTAGAAATAAAGTAAGCAGCTGCTTACCAGGTTTCAGGTTCTTTACCTGAATATTACAATCTTGGATAAATACAGCATCATGGATAAGGCTGAGAGCTTGTTTCAAAGAAGCCTGACGATGCCCAAATTAGCCTTTAATTGATACTCCTTCACTTATTTCCTAATATCACATATTGTGAGAAGGAGCAGACCTGTTGTGTAATCTGGACACAAACTATTTCTTTGAGCAGGAAAATCCTTTCATATTTTGCTTGGAGACATCTTTTAGGTCCCTTAACATGTAAATGTATAAGGGATGAATTCCTTTTCTTCCTTTCTAAAGGAACATATGTGGATTAAAGGTTAGAAAGAATCCTATGACTTTGATCAGAATTGGATCTACAAATACCGATATAATCATGAATGATGATCCAAATTGCTGGATATCATCATTCATGAAGGCGATGATGACATCCAGCTTTCTAAATCAAATTCTACAAATCAAACATTTTTAACAGCAGATCTTCAATCAACTGATGTAAATATAATACATTTTTGTAATGAAAAGAAACAATTTTTCTCAGAATGATTTGTGAAAAATTTACTGTAACTTTGCAGATACTGTTCATTTTTTTACACAAGTTTTTATAACAATTGAACTGTAATGTGCAGGTTTGAAAAGGTATACCATGGTGGATATAACACAATTATTTCCACCATGGGGTAAACTAAAAATTTCTGAAATAAATCACACACAAATTGGATTAAGGAGAGGTCATTGTGAAAGGTGTATTGCAAATATTACATGTTACCACGAATGCTCAAGAGTGAAGTGAAGACTGTCATATACAATAATCTGACAGCTGAATAAACTGACATCTTCCATGCCAGAAACAAATGTCATGTCACAAAGAGCTGCCTAAGTTTTAGTGTTACTGTTCTCAATAATACTGATTTGTGCAAAGTGCGATTTGAAATCTTCAAACATGGACTTGTAAACTACCTTTTTTCCTCTTTGTAGATGCAGAAAGTTAGTGCCCTCTATCAATGTCGGCAAAGACCTGTGAGAAATCTAAGACTGCTGTGAGAGTTAAAAGATAACTTAACTTCTCCTTAATACATATCATATGCTCAAGGTCTTTTTGAGTTCTATGCATATCTCTAAATAAACCTTATTTTTCCTTGCTTCCAATTAAATATCATTATAGTGCTTTCCTTAACCCAATTGTGTTATTGGAAAAAATTAAAACACTTTCAAATGTATTTACTAAATACCCTAGAATTCATCTTGTTTCGCAAAAATATGAAATAGTTTTCATTATGTATGTATTCACTGTCAAAGAGAAATTTAAAATTGGATATAACAGGAAAATATATCGCATTGCTTGAGAAGAGAAACAAAATCAAGAATTCATAACATGAAAAGCAGTCCTGAAACATGAATCATAAATGTGAATAAATTGGCGTAACAGAATTTTTAAGATCAATCTTAGAGGTAACAAGAAAGAACAAAAAAATAAACAAGAAAGTGACTAGAATTTTTGGGGAGAAATTTAAGTATCTACATTTTTTATCCAAAGAATCTTCTTTTAAACCCAATTCATTCTGAATTTAATAATTTGCTCTGGCCCTTGAAAAAAACTGTTAACCCTAGAAATAGTGTTAAAATTTCTTGCTTGTAACGAGAATTTACTTAAACCAAGAGAACAATTTCTACAAAGAAAACAATGTTAAATTATTGCTAAAAATCTATTACAATATTGCTAAAAATCTTTATTGAAAGACTCACAAAATACTAATTAAACATTGAAGCACCTTTTACAGTAAAGCTTAATGTTATTAAGACTAGCAGTCAGAGCTCCTTAATACTACAGTGGTAAGTCAAATTTACTCACAGATCTCATGAGGTTTGCTTATAGTAAGAAAACAAATACAATAACAAAACTGTGACTGCATGGATACTAACATCCAAAGAAAAAGTATGAAATGGCTAGGAAGATGCATCTCAGCAAAAAAGATGTCATCTGTAAAAAATATATGCCAGAAAGTAAATTTTACTGTTTACTAGAGTTTTACTGTTATTCTAGAGTTTAATGGTTTTAATTCATATTTAAAAGCATGGAAAACTTATAAATAAATTAAGTTATTTTCATTTAAAATAAAAATGAATTAATGTATATCCCTATCATCTCAGCAAGAATTATCGATATTTTTCACATGAACAAGGAACCTTAAAATTTAAGAAGAAACAAACTTAAGAGAAACATATTTTTAAATACAATTAAATATTACATTTTAATTTTTTTAATAATTAAATATTATAGTTCAATTTTATCTGTAAAATATCTTTATTTTTCCTTTACATTTTCAATTTTTCAAAAGTTCACAAATAAATAAGACAGTCTTAGCTCAATCAGTACTTGCACATGCACAGAGCAGCATTTTATGAATAAATAGGCATAGAATAAATCAGAAGATGGTTCATTTCAGGAAAAACATCAAAATGCATCACAAACTCAACAGAATACAGGTGTTTTAAAGAGGTCATGAATGGTGTTCAGCAATATCTGTGGAATTATATTTGCTCTATAACTTAAATTAACTTATTAATATAACTTAACTATTAATGATTTGGCATGTCTTTAGTGTACAATCATAAAAATTAGCATAGATTAAGAATTTGTTTCTAACTAAACTGTAACAAATTTTGGAGTTAATATATTTTGGTCTGTCACTCCATATTTAAAATGAAACCTCAGGCTAAAAGGAAATACTGCCTTCTGAAATAAGATATTTAAATGTTAAGGAATTTTGGCATAGCAGAGCATACAATAATCAACTGCTATCTCCATCTTGTGTGCATGTGCAAATCCACAAAAGTGATGGGAAACTTGAACTGCACGTGTGCAGAAGATTGATAGTGCTGTCAATTGGTGTAATGCTTCTCCCGTGCCAAAATTTTCTCTTTCTCTAGGAATTTTATCTATTAAAACACTTTTCTGCTTCAAAGTAGACTTTATTGGGTCATAAAAAAATATAACTTTGAAGGTATTCTTAAGTCAAATAACACTTCTTCACAATTAAACGTTTCATCTCATTCACCAGGAATGGAATCAAATACTGAGTATGTCCAAAAAACAATGAAAATTAAAAGCACTGTACATTAACAAACAATCACACAAACAAAAGTATATGAATTATGTAGTAACAATAACTAAGAACTCAACAAAAATAAAAATAAAAATTTTCTGTAGATAATATCCAAAACAATTTTAACCAATTGAAAAATGACAGTAAATTTTAGAATTATTCCATTACATTTTTCACATCACGCACCAAACAAGTATCACAACACCCCACATCATAAGTTCTTTCAGGTTGCCTAATTAAAAATCTATATTTTTAAGTTATTTCAAACACACACAATCTCCACGCTTTTTATCATATCTATGTCACAACTAAGAATAAACAAATTTAAATACGTATGTGTTTTTAATGCCAATCTGGAACATTTTTCATGAACCTGAATTAACAATAATACTAGTATTTGTAGAAGAGAGCACAACTTGAAACATCTGAACCATAAAAAAAAAAAAAAAAAAAAAAAAAAAAAAATAATAATAATAATCTTTCAATTTGAAATGCAATCGTTACTTGTTAATAGGGCTGTGATTTACATGCATTTGCATATTTTTTTCTGTTAACTAAAACATCCCGTTTCAATAAATTTTATGTTTTGAGAAATTTAGAAACAATTTAAACTATTTTTATTTTGCATACATCATCATAATTGCATATTTGCATTTTTTGTCGCATATTCACCCCTCTTCCCGGAAAGAAGCCCAAAAGTTACAGTTCTGTCAGCATGTAAGGCTTTGACAGCTCTCTTGCCACTTGCTATGGTACATCATGTGACCTGCTCTTAAGCAATGGGCTTCGGAGGATTTGTTTAAGTTACCATAGCCACGGATCAGCATTGCTGCTCGCCTGACTCGTACTAAGTCGCCCAAGAAGCACGCTAAGTCCTGTCATTAGGAGTATCAGTCCAAATGAAAAGTGCATTCCCCAAGCATCTATACGGGCCCACACATGACACGAACGTAGAGTGGTGTTAAAAGAGTCAGGCTTGGGAATTTGTCGTGAATTGACAAGAAGTCATAGTTTTGTTGCAATATTTATATTTTATTTTGTGAAATGTACATTAACTGCACCTTCCATTATTTTTTCAAGAAATGAGTGTTCTTCAAATTTAAGCCTTTGACTTATTGTTTGTCGCTAGTATATTTATATGATTTCTGTAACCTTCTTGCTGTAAACATATTTTCCACATTACACATTTTATTTTTACACTTACACATTACATTATACTATTTCACATATTTTCATTTTTTAAATTGCAGATATTACCAAATATATTTATATAACATTTTTTGCTGTTTTTATTATATATAAATCACAGCCCTACCTATTAATAAACTTAAGCATACCAGTTGATCATCGATCATGAAAAAGAAAGCTAATAGAAAAGGATCCTTCTGTTAATGCTCTGTTTAGAACAAAGGTCATGGCAAAGTCAGAAGATTGTGTGCAATAGGTATAGTTTTTATTGCACATTATTTAATACCAGTTGCCCTTCTACGCACAGCCGAGAAAGTAACCTTGGAATTAGCACATGTTTGTAAATACAATACATTTTAATAGATTCACTTTACTTGAAAATGTTTATCATTATTCATAGTCAATTATGTTTTTATGGCAGTCAGTGGGAATTGTGTTAAAAAAATCTATAAAACAAGTCATTACAAAAACTGATCACAAATTTGTAGATACAGCATTGACACAATTGTAGTGTAAATTTTCTCAACTAACTACAACTGACCCAACAAGCATGTTCCTCACATTCAGCTATTGCTACTGGAACAATATAATCAGAAAGAATGTTTTTGTAAATCACTTCACTTTTAAAAAATATTTCCTTTTCATTGCAATTGCTAGGACAAATTTTTGTTTTTGATGCTCTGACCTTTTCAACCTTCAAAATAAACAGGCCCTGAACGTGGGTGGTAGTTCATGGTCAAACCGTTCTGCCAATATTAAATAGTAAGCTAGAATAGTATTTAAAGTTCATTCAATGCTAACTAATGTACGTATACCCAGTGGCCTCATGGTTCTTACTTCAATTGCTGGAGAAAGTTATCTCTTACTGCACGTTATAGATCAAGAAGATCAGGGCAATAAAAATATTCTTTGAGTCTAACCAGATGTTATTCAGATTCATCACAAAGGTTTCATAAGAACATTTAAAAGAACAAAAACGGTCATTATCAACAATTAACCCACTCAACATTAAGGTACACTGGAATGAGAACACCGCAGTACAATATCGATTAATGCCCATACTTCACCTCCAGCAGCTATGTTATTTATAAAGTAAGCTGTTTAGAAAGGGATTTCCAAGGCTGTTTCGATAGCATTGTACTTAAAACAGATCACAGAATAGGTAACTTGTTATGTAAAATTTAAAACAAGAAAATAAAGGAATGAATAGGAAATATGGTGAGCAATCTCTTATATACAAAATATTGATTGAAGAAAAAATTCCACTTCACTAATTTACATATTCAAGCCAAGGTAGCTAGCCACAAATACTCGCAAGATCTTCATGAGATTATCCACTGTCGTTAAATCCACAGCATCTCTATTGTCTCGTGGAGTATGCCATACCTCAGGAAAAGGGTGAGGAATCACATGAAGAATAGGAACACCTGAATAAACAAAAAGAAATATCAAAGATTAAATAAGTACTATCCACAGTTGCAATGTGTGTGACATGGATGAGACATAATAAGCTGAAAAAGAACGAGCAAGCACCTACAAATAGACAAAGCAATTATAGTTCTGCCTCCCAAAACTTGGCAGAATTCTGAAAACTGTTTTAATAACTCAAGTCAGAGTTGATAGCCAAATTGCTTGAAGTGTACAGAAGTTAAACAATTTGAGATATCACAGATCCTAGGTGGGTAACTATCTGGAAATCCCAGTTTCTACTGATGCTGAGCCGCTGGCATAAGTGATAAGAGGCTTGACAAAAAGAAATTAATGGAGGATTACTCCAAGCACTCAATGCCCAACAAGGGTTCTGAGACATGTTGCAGCGAGGATAACAAATAAAACATAATTTAGGTCTCTCATATACGAATAATCTGAGTTTGCCCCAATTTTTGAGTGAAGTTTCAGCAGTTTCAATTTTAAAAAAACAATTCTTTTATACTTTTTCAGGATTTTCAACACTTTCTGCAAAACAAAGAATTAAATTTATACTTATTATTTATTAATATTATAATAAAAATGTAGAATATTCAATTTTGCATCAATGAAATACCAATACTTTTCAATTTTCCTATACTGTCTGGTAAAAACGCTATGAGTAAAAATGCCAATTTTTCATACCTTTTAAAAAATACTCATTTTCTCTCCATAAGACGTGCAATATATATGAGTCAAAAAATTTAATTCAAAATGTTACCAAATAAAAGTTATAGAGCATCAAATTTGATTTTAAAAAGAAGGCCAAGGTACTAAAATGGCCAAAAAATTAATTTTTACTTTCTCGGTACTGCTAGCGCAGGAGAAAGGAAGTTATGTAATGCTGCGTGAAAAACGGCGAATTTTCGGTAGAAAAACATATTACTGGACCCTGGCAATGAAAAACTGGAAAAATCCAGATGCTAAATTTAGAAAAAAAATCTTCTAACACATGGTGTAGCCACCCAAAAGCCACGTTTTGTGGGTTCTAGAAACCAAAAAATCAATTGACAGCAAAAGGTTTGTCTGCCAGTCTGTGAATACGCAAGCAGGTAAACCCTTCATCTGTTTTTCCCCCAAATTAATATTCTCCAATCGATCTGGCTCATCTCTCGGACTCTTGAATATCAAAATGATATTTCAATTTTGGGAAGTACTTTACACGAAGTCCCTAGGCAATTTTTAAAAATTGGCTCCATCGTTTTTAATTAAATTTTGTTGTTAGATAGTACGAAGGATGTGTAAGACAATATTGCAGGTCTCATGTTCGTTAAACAACTAACTTTTCGCAAATTGCGTAGGTCTACATTCTTTTCGGAGTCTTTCTACAACTAAAATGTTAAAGCTAGATATTTCCTCTGAATGAAATCCATTCCTTAAAAACATATTTTGAAATAAGGTCGTTCATAATTTTAGTATTTTTCGCGCAATTTTGCGAGAAATATTGGCAATTTTTAATTTTGTATAAACATTTTTTTTTTCAAAAATAGCTACATTGTTTTTTGATAAACGTTTGTTGTTGGATAGTCGGAAGAGCATCTAAGAAAATGGTGCAGGTCTCATGTTGGTTAAAATCCCTGATGTTTTCAAAATTGAAAAAAATCAAAATTTTTTCGGCATCTTCCGAAAACTACAATTATGAAGATAAATGTTTTTGCTCCATGAAATGTGTTTATCAAAACCATATCTTCAAATAAGGTCATGTACCACTTTTCAAAAACATGAGTATTTTTGGTGAAATTTTGTGCCAAACTTATGCAATTTTTATTTTCTTAAAACAATTTTTTCTTAAAACCTTTTTTTTAAATTTTGACTACAAAGTTGCCCGTTCTGAATTTACTGCCCTTCGTGAACATAACTTGTGGTGTTTAAAAGCTATTGCTATTATTATAAAAGAAAGTAGATTGATGAAAAGTAATCAATTTAACTTGGAACTAACAAATTACTTCTTTACTTCAAGGAATTTTGATCACTGTTTATGGTGTGTTTCATTTTTTAAAGTTAGAAAAGACTTCTGTTCCTGACTATCGAATCAAAAGCAGATAAACACCACAAGTGCTTCTTTTGAATTGGTTGGGTTTGGATTGCATTAGCATTATTTCTAATACTTTACATGAAAGAAAAATTGAAAAAGTTGATTACAAATAATTTTTAGGAACATTTTAATTTTATATAACTACATATGCTGCCTTGGGAAACAATGCAGTGATGTATATTTCAGATGTTCATTGTTGAACAACAACAATATAAGGTAACAAAATGTGAAATTGTGTTGAATTCTTCTTTTGGTGAACACTGATATGCAACCATTATGAGGCATTGTTTTATTTACTTATAGCTTTTATTTAATGTCAAAACAGAAAACTTAGTGACATATTATAGGGAAAAATATATTGTGTGAACATTTTCGTAAATTCTGGTATCCCTACCCTAACACATTTACATGTTGATCTCTGAATGCAGTAGTAATAATGCGGTAGTGGTAGTAAAGACAATTTGAGGAAATTTTCTTAGGTGTGAAAACGTGCATTACATGATCAGACAAGGAGTAACATGTGAAATAAGCATATTTGGAGTAAATTACAATACTATAGTGTTTAATAACTACTATTATATATTTTTCGATCTATTTGCATTTGTTTGCCAGTGCTCTCAGGATTGTATTATTTATAAACTTTTAATTATTTTACTTTCTCGCATACTGCTTACACAGAATATTGTAAGGTTAAAAAACTCTTCAGTTATGTTTGTGAATACATTGCACACCTAATACAACAAATTCAACACCGGAAATATATTTTCATTTAAAGTTTTGAATAAAAATCTAATTCTTGAAACTACTTAATTTTCGCACAAATGTTTTACCAAAAATGATGACCGAGATGTGTTAATTTGGAGAGTAATTGTGGTATAAATATAACATAACCATTACTAAAGGTGAGAAAGTACGTTTTAGCACCACTAGTTTTTAGCATTTTAGTAGGAGGATGATCTCAATGACTTTAACACCAAATTTTCAATTTCATCCTTATTTAAATCATCATTGAGGCTGCTTCTTCCTTCTTTGATATCACCTTCTATGTCACAGTCATCAAAATTCAGAACAGGTATTTCAGTTTAGCATTGACGCAAGACTGACATTGCGTAGTTAGCAAATGTTGCTACATTTCATGCCTTTTTCCCTGCAAGAAAAACCATCAAGGTTCTTGTGCAGCATATGGTTTTCCGGGGTTCCTCGGGTGCAGCTTCTATAGCCGTGCCAAGAGGGAAGGTTGGATTTAAAAGTTTTTCAGCCCCACTGCAGAGAGACCAGTTGGTTATTTTCCTTGCTTGCAACTGCAAATTTGTTCTCAGGGGACGGTGTCAAACACATTGTAGGAGGCAAAGAGATAAAGTTGAATAATGACATTCTTAGAAATTTTCCAAAGAATTTGGAAAGGACATTTAAGATAGACCCACACACAACTCAATAGTTGCAAATAAAACACTACAAAACAGCTCAACTTTGTCTATGATATCAACTGCTGTATGCATCAAAATAATCTATCTTGCCAGAGTGCTATCTTTTCATCCTCTGCCATGCATTGATCTGGGTAAAGGTAACGGTAGTAGAACTCGCATCCTTGTGTTTGGACACATGCGTAAACACACACACGCACCCTAACCCCACCCCTACACACCACACCCCTTCCCACCCTTCCCACACACACCCAACATCCACACAACACACACACATTCCCCACATGTGATTCATACCCATGACCCATCAGGCACAAGGCAGCTATAACCATTCAGTTTAGTGATCTCAGCTCTCCCGGCTTGCATTCACATTGTTGATGAAGTTTTGTTTCCATTTCAATCATGTCTTGAAATTATAATATTGCAAAAAAGTGATGGAAGTGTGTTGTTAATGCATTGCAAATGTAACTCCTCTCAGCACATCTTCCTTCACAATAGTTAGTTTTAAATTACCGCTCTCACAATTGTCCTGTACCTCCAATATTAGCAACTTCTTCTACTTTTAATATTTTTAAAATAATTAAGAACCAAAAACATGCTTAAGAAACATATAAAGTTTGGTTTTTACAAAGAAATTAACGTTTTTGAAAAAGTGAAGAAAAATCCAGATTTTTGCACTTTCTCAATGTCAACTAAACATATCATATCAATATATCTCGTATAAATAAAAATCTCATAAATAAATATCAATATCAAGAAATCAAAGATCATTTCTTGGGCTCTTTAACTGTGTCTTGCTGAAAAAGCATGGCACATGGCGTGGGAATTCGATGCCAATAGTGCCATGTCACTGTTGTAAACAGAATGTCCAGTTCAATAGGAAGCAAAGTCATTCAATATGGTTTCATAGTGGATTTAAATACTGACAGTCCACAACAAACAAGAGGCAACTATGGACTTTTATTCTATATATTTAATTTCTCGTGGAAAGAAAAACAGCACTATTATGATTCAGTGACACTTCCATAAAAAGACAAATATGTGAGTTACTGATGTTCACCTTCCATAATATTCAATTTCCAGAGGTTATCCTGGCAAAGTACACGAAAGGAAAAGAGAACAGAAACTACAAAATTTAATTTATCAAGATCCCACATTTCACAAGGCACTCAGTTGTAAATAATGGAAACTGACACATAGAATCTTTATAGACACTGAATGAATATTACTTCAACTATAGAGCCATTTCCTATCCTTTATAAATGACAATTAAATTCTATTTCCTCAGAAATGCCTGATGTCATTATTTACAAACATTTCTAAAATTCCATTAAAACAAACCTACCTCTTAGTAGAAACGGAATGTGATCATCCTCAATTCCACCACCTCTAGACTGGGCTCGGAAATACATTTGTTCTGGTTTTCCAGTAGAATAGCGCTGCAGGTGACCCAAATCAGACAAGGTTTTTTCTGCTTTTATCATCAAAGCATGCCACCGATTGGTGTCACTAAAGTAGCTGTAGAATGCAGGATCTGGAGCACCCAACAGGTCCAACAGCACAAGAACGTCCTATTGGCATTAAAATTGGGTTATTTACCCACACAAAATCTTGACTTGTTTAATTATATACAATTATTATAAATTTGCACTTTTATTGAAAATGGAAAACAGACACAATCTACACAGTCATAAACAGGGAACGTATTTCTATGTAAATACATACTTACTAAATAAGCTAATATAGATACTAATTTGCATTATCTTTGTTTCACAATGTGTAGAAATGAAAATTGCTACTTCTATGTTTCATATTCCGGGTTTCGAAATATATTTCAATACAAGTCCACATGTTTTCCATATTTCTTATAAAATCAGTCTGCATAGCACATTAAGCTTAAGCTTTCATTTAATATTAACAATGCACCTCAACAAAAAGAGCTTAAAAATATTCAGTAATTCCTAAAACATTAGAATTTTCTGAAAATTGGGGAGAACTGACAATAGGGAAGTAAGATAAGAAACTCTTAATGTTTTAATTTATGTGTGAAGAATGGATCCACTCTCAAGCCCTGAGGTCCTATCTAAGGGGTCTGAGTGTCCCACGAGATGAAGAGGGGCAAGAAAAGGTGATGAACTATTGGATTTGTTCGACAGATGACCTCGAGGCCTTGATGGTCTCTGGGAAATGCCCCTCATTTCAGAAACCACACTATCCTTTCTCCTCCCCACTGAGCCGGCTCCCCAGAAATCACATGACATCGCAGAGACTTCAACATTAGAATTTAACTTGCACAGCTCCTCGTTGTCAGTTACAATCCCGTCAGAATACTACGTGTTGGTTCAGTTCTAAACATCTCTCTATTAAGCCAGTGTAAGATGTCAAAAGTAGCTCAATCACCCAATGTAAATTACAAGTTACATTTCAGAATTTAAAGATGAAGGTTTATCAACTGACAATATTATTTTACCAATGCCATTTATCTTATGAAGTCCATATTTAACTCCATATTTTGATAAAAGTAACTACATATACATTTACATATTTCATATATTTTTAGTCCACATAAATCCATTCCCTGGTCATAAATGTCTTTTTGTAAATATATACCAATAAAGAGTTCAAAGAGTGCACATAGAAAACAAACTTTCATAACAAATGAAATATTAACTTAAAATTTCTTATAAGACTATTATGAAATTAATTTCATGAAATGAAGCCTTTAAGGAAGAATACAAAATTTCAAATTAAAATTGGATTAAATATTTTTCATTGCATTCATTTTTCAACATTTTTGCCCCACTTTAACTACATTAAGCCTATATAATATAATGATCACAGATACAAGAATTATACTATAAAAATAAAACCTCACAATTGAATGCAGAAGATTTGTCCCATCCCTATTGTTCTTTGGAAATGGAGTGCGCTCCCATTTGGCCGCCAAATGCCTTGCACCATAAATGGAGTCTGTATTAGACCAATGTTGAAAAGCTTCTTCACCATCAAAAAAGATGAACTTTAAACTCAATGTATTCTGTAACAGCAACAATATTTTTATGACATTTAGTATACTACAATTTACACACTTTTTTTAAATCTTTGTTTATACACAAACCTCGTTTCTGATGGTATCAAGGAGATCGCTCATAGTATATGCTAAATTTATCATCATTGCACAAGGCACTGCTGAATCTGTTGCTCCAATAAAGTCATCCTCTCGGAAATACTTGGAATCATAATGACAGGCCAGCACTAAATATCGCTTAGCTTTTGGATTTAAGGTGGCAATAATATTCTCAAACTGAAGTGTACCAAATAGTGGAGTATCAGTTCTAAAACGGTCACTAGTAACTTGCCATTTCAGACTTTTCATGGCATTTTTAATTCTCTAAATAATAAAAAGAAAACAATTAAAGTTTACAAGGAAAACATGATAAAAATCAAATTAGTTTACAAAAAAACCTTTTCACATGTCAAATCCTTTTGTTCAGGGAAAAAGAATACAGGATACTTACATCTTGAACAATTTTATGATTTGGAGTCCCAACAACTCTTGGTATCAATATACCATCCAAGGTATCTTGGAAATGGGTCATATTGGAACGCTGAGCCAGAGATGACATATCACCATTGTTCAAAGTCTTAGCCACATGGTTCTTCTAATGGAACATTAGAACATAACATATTACTTATAAAACTAAAGAGGCGGAAGTCTAACAATGGATCTAAAATTACTCACCTGTTGATCTCGAAAGCCAAGACCTTCACTTGGTCTTATTTCGCAAATAAATACCGAGAAAGCAATTAAAAAACTTAGCCACATTGTCAATGAATTCAGTACAATATGTTTCAAATGTTGAAATATGTAGTTATCGTTATAGAATCTTGTCATAAAAACTGTTAATTTTTATAAGTAAGCTCAGAGATCACGCGTTAACAGATAAACTAACTAGCATAGTATCACAAAATACTCATAATAAGGAGCTATGAAGACGTCCGGGTGCAACGTTCCATCTGCAAACATACGGAAAAAGAAATACTCCCACGCGACTCCCCGCCTACCCAGACTCTCGCCTGACAGGTTGACATTGAATGAAATCCTGGAACGTTCACTCACACAAGCACAAAGCACGCGTGCGCAAGCCTCTCACCACCTCAGAGTTACTAATTTTTACCTGGCAAGTTGGCCACTACAAAAGACAGAGGATTCTGAAGGCCCACGATGAGATTTTTAAATCAAAAAACTAGTTTTCGAAGCTTTAAACTGATTTTATTTACATTACACTTCAATATTTTAAGCATAATGTTGAAATTTTAATACTGAAAGAGCCGGATATATGAAATGGGTCACCAGCGCACCACCTGAAAATGTTGGCAATGCTGCAAGCCACTTATCCCGGTTTGCCTGAAATAACCTCCAGTGAGTACAGTGGGAAGTGAACAGGTATACGAAGTATTTACAGTGTAATCCATATTGTCAGTGAAAGTTCATATGCCTGACATAACAAGTACACGAATATAGACCCAATTGGAATCTCCTGGAAGAACGGTATTCTGAATGCGTCTCTTCTCATTAAAAATGAATAAACACTGTCAGTAAACACTTCATTCTTTAATTTAAATAGTATAAATCTCGAAAATGACAATTTCAATTAATAAATGCAAAGCAATATAGAAATATAAATCCCCAATTTGCATAAAAGGATAACTCAATTAAACATTAAACGATAAACGTTTGTAAACAAAACACTATTTTCTGTTGTTAATTATAACCATTAGTGTCAATAAGGAGGGGGCACATAGGTTGGCTAAGCCGTCTTTTGAATCATTTCTGGCCTAATAAGAAAACATCAGATGTGTATCTCTTTTCCTCGGCTTTGAGTCCCGTTGCTCTGATTATACTCAACTGTTCCCAAGGTTTTCGCCAAGTAAGCACGCAGCATATTTACATGCACTAATATTGAATCTGAAAGAAGCTTTCTGTTTGGGGGTATTAACAAGTTCACAGAACGAAAATGAATTACTACACAGTTCTATTATTTCTGTAAGAATAATGTTTTTGAGTTTTGTTTCTAGTCCATTGGCCGCGAATCAGATCAGTTCCCCCTAATATGACTCCAATAATTATTTGATATCGCTTTCAAAATATGACTTAAATAAAACTCAACTTCTTTTCCACCACGTATTTCATTTTCACAAATCATCTTAAATCGTACTTCAACAACAAACAAATCCGCTAATGAGTCCAGTCAACTTCTAATTGGGCCAAAAAAGGAATAAAGTCTATGAAAAGTTAAATGAATAAGATTCTGCTAAATAATGGACATAAAAAATTATAATAAATGGTTGTTCTAAAAATGATTAAGAAGTATTTTGCTCACTTCATTGTAAAAATGAAGACTGTATCTGAAGCGACGGTGACTCCAAAGATTCTGGTCGCCAATACGGTTTAGAAACAGTGTAATTTGCTTCATCATTACACTAAAATGAGGCAATAGATTTCACCACGATTTCGTTTCCTGTTGGTTTCACATTCTGACCACAAAAACGCAATCTTTCGTTTCACTTTTCTACAATTCTGTACAAAGCCGTGTCTGCAATTATGAAGCAGACTAGAGTTCTTTCTGCAAAGCAATTCGGTAGCACATCGAAAAGGAAACTTCCGGCAATGGCGATAGCTCTAGAAATCTCCTCTTAGCATTCACTTACTATAAACTTTCGAGTATTATTGAACATATTTTTCTAATAGTTCTGTGATATGATACTTGTCTTCATAGATAAAATTTTAAAATATGTGATTATTTATTTTAATGTTTGTTTGCTTCATATTAACAACGTATCATATAAATTCCTTGTCAAGGTCACAAAGTGAAAGCCGAAATGTTCGTGTTAGTCTAAAACGCTCTGATGGCCAACACAGTGGATCAGTGTCAGCAATCTCTAATATTGTTAGAAATGCGTTTGATAACTCACCAAAAAATAACATAAAGCAACATAAATTTATTTTGCCCACAAGCAAATAACTAAATATACCATTTCATAGAGATTTATTCACAATAGTTCCAACCGCTGTGTCTGAACCTCTTTGCGACAAATTCTTTCCAGTATTCAGAATAATTGCGGTAAATAAAACGGAAACAGGAGTTCGCTTTATATATTGAAAGTATTTGTGTACCGTAAGTAATTACATGTGTGGCTAGAGAAAGTACATGACTGAGAACTTCTGCTGGGGGCTCGAATCACTGAGTCACGACGTAGCAATTCATTCTCGCGCATCGAAACGTTCACTACGGAACATGTTCTAGACACGGTGTAATACATTTTTTAAAATGTTTTTTATAAGAGATATATATATATATATATATATATATATATATATATATATATAACACCGCGGTTCTAATGATCACGGTGTAAGAAAAAATCAAATCTATTGCACCGAGAGCTAAACGTTATTTCCCACCTTATTTTTTTAGATATATTATAGTTATATGTTATGATTTCTAGTCGACAGTCGTCGAAAAGTGCGTAGGTAAAAGAAGCTGACGTTAACAGATGTAATTATATTATCTTAAGGAGAATCTTATATTCATTACGCTTAGCTGATCCCCAAGGTTCTTTTCCAAGTCAAAACTGGTTAACTAAGAGCTAGGATGTCCTAGGGTTTCAGTTCCGACAGTGGCGGATTTTCGAGCTTCATAGCTAGATGAGACTCTAGTTGTACGAGTGTTAGTCACTCATTTATTTTGAACAACTATTATTCGTTCCTTGAGACCAATATTTTGGTTTGATGGAGACATTGAATACGAGTACACCAAATAGTATCTATTAGATCACTAATGCGTAATGAGGCTTCTTGTGACTGTGCGCTAATCAAATTGCGCATCGTTGTTGATGGACTTTGGAAAAACACATTTACTAATTAATTAAATTCACAGTTACCGTATATTCTAGCAATATTAATAATTACTGACTAGTCGGACCTGTGCGAACATCCCCATTTAAGAAACATAGTTCCAAAATGTGAAAATAACTTTGGACCACAGCTTCGAACGGCCTCCCCCTTGAATTTAAAACATGATAGGCCCGTCCTGGGGGGGCTTACTGAAATGTCAATTTAATTTTACATTGATTTCAAGTGATTAGCTAGGATATAAGAGATATCAATCACACAATTTCATAAAAATATATGTAATATTATAAATAACTAACTAGACTCATGTTATGAAAATAATACTATCTTCAGACGTACTACAGAGAAGAAATATGAAATAAAATTTATCAACATATGAAATAAAATTAACCTTTTCTATCCATTGTACTTTCTTTGTTTACGGAGTAAGGACGAGAAAGTATTATAATCGTGCGCCAGAAAAGGCGACTTTTTGATAGAAAAACTCTTATTGCCAGGCCCTGATAACAAAAAATTGAATAAATCCCATTCCTTTATATAATAAATTGCTTCCTCGTTGTGTAGTCAGAATCCATTTTCGTGGGTCCTTGAAAGTGAAAGATTTTGCGTGAAATTTAGGTAATTTTTAAACAATTTTTTCTCTCAAAAACGGCTCCAATTTTTTTCTTTAAATTTTCCCTTTGCATTATGTATCCAAAACTGTTTATCTTGGTATCTAAAAAATGTGGCGCTAATCTAATCGGTGGATCCCCTACCAGATGAATTGAGACGTTCGGAATAGTTACAGTACCCAGAAAAGCAATCACCAAAAATTGAATAGAAGAGCCCTAAATCCTTTTTTGCAAAATATAGCTTTCTTCAATAAAGAACAACTTTTTAAAACATTGTTCTAAACGTGAAAATAGCTTTACACAGGAACACAGTTTCCAGCGTTACTGGAAATCTGTGTTAAGGGATGAGGAAACCTTCTAAAAAAGGAATAGATCTCATTACATAGACTACGGCATAAAAAAATAGAGACATGAAAACGTGGAATTAAGGTCTTTGGACACACCGTTTCCAAAGTTAGTAAAATTTTTAACTTTGCAGGATCATGTGTTTTGCGGGTTTCGCCTGCGCCTGATTCCGCAAATACGACGTAATCTGGGAACTTCTGTTTTTCGTCTCCACTCCGATGCACTCATAAGGGGTCATTATCTGTCTTGCAGTAATTCACTTTCGGTTTTTTGTGCCGATGTTTTCTGATAAATGATCAAACACCATCATCTTTCTTTAGGGGAACTCGTAAACATGGACACTCGAGTGCTCATGGACAGTGTGTTAGCTTTCTGTGAAGCGGTCCAGGATTCGATTCCCGACCGGGGCAAAAATGAAGTCGTAGCTTTCTAAAGTAAATCGTCTCAACTTCTAGAGCTTCTAGCTGTATGACGAAAGAAAAAGCCCAAGAAGGCCAAATAAGCTTGGTACGGTGACGGTAATACGTCATGATCGTCACGTATCTTAAATGAACTCTTACACCCAGACATAGATAATAAAAATAGGGCCCAAGCCCATGAATATCGATAACTGGCAAAAGTCGGGTCCTAAAATTCCAAATTCATACTTATATGAACAAAGGGGATTTTAACCATATGATGTTTTATCAATACTACGCTCACTGTAGTATTTCAGAAAGAGGAAATATCTTACAACTGAATATGTAATATTCACTGCGACCTTTCCAAATCTATTAAAATGAGAATATCATTTTAAAAAGAAAAACTTAAAAATTGTGATTATGTGTGATTGATGTATTAATGTGATTTTGATTGATAACAAAATTGCAAATATTCTCGCATTTTAATGACATTACATACCATTTCAGCTTCCCTTCTTTCTCGAAAAGTCTGTTTTCACGCTGTTAGGCTGCTTTCATGTAATACGTGTTTAATTAGTTATCGGCTCTATGAGTACTGTGTTGCTAAGATTCTCTTCCTCCAGTCGTAACTAACCACCTTACTCACGGGCATCTCGGTTTCTGGGAACAGCATAGCGTTCTTTTTTAGTGAGATTCTCTAAGAGTGAAAGCAAGGGCTACAATCTATTCTTTATTCAGTTCGCAATACCTGGGCAAGAAGAAAATAACTGACAGCGAGCACTTTTTTGAACTTTGATATGAGACGAAGGGTTAGGAAGAGAAATGAGTAACCACTATTCAAGCCATTGGATTTATGAACCTAAAAAAAATTACAAAAAACGAATCGTGTAATATCTTCATATATATTCATACAACAGTTCATTTGATAATAATTAAATCCAATGAAAATAAAAGGAAAGATTCCAATCAGCCTATATCTTCTTCTTATTTATGTGTTTTATTTCTTTGTATTAGGATTGTTTGTATAACATAATTTATAAAATAACATATGTATTTCAATATTGTATTTTAGCTGCCAATTTATACCTGAAGTTGGAGACACACTCGATCTCCAAAACGTTGTAAAATGGAATAAGAGATTACAATTTTTTAAAGGAAATGTTAACTATTACTTTAAAAAAAATATGCTATTGTCTCAAGAAAAGTGATTGTTTTAAAATTGGGTTTGGAAACTTTATCTATAAAACTTATTACAGACAATCATAATTTAACTGATAAAGAGGTGTACGAAAGGTAGCCTCGGTAACCATTTCCATCCACAAAGCTAAAAGCAGTTACCATGGCATGCAGAGTATTGTCCTATGCAAAAGTAAGTGATAATTATTTATTGTAAATTATAAAAGTATATGTGACAAATAAGTACATGAATTATGATACTATTTAGTATAGTTCGATTATGAAAGTTTTTTTTTCAAAATGTAGTTTAGAAAATAGATATATGCGGATATTTATGAGAAAAATTGTGAATATACAATGGGAAGATTTTGACCATCATCTTCTCTATATAAATTGAGTACTCGAGTTCGAGAAGAAAACCCAGGGGCTATAATAAATTGAAATTGGAGTTGAAATACGCGTTTGTTTGCTCATACTAGAAATGACACTTAGTGTGCATAATACTATTTTGAAGGATAAACAAATTCAGTATAAAAGTCAAGAAGAAATTTTAACAGCTATGAAGGCATCATTGACGTAATAAATCAAAATGTAGGTATGATAAAAAGTGAATCCTGAAGTCTCTTGATTGTTGATACAAAGCGACGAAACGTATAATTGAATTATCACCATATTGCCCTGATTCCGCTCCTTCAAAACATTAGCTGCATTTCAATCTAAATATACGTTTGCACGGATAGATTCATGTAATAAGGTAGCGTTAAGTTCTCTTAAAAAGGTATTGACAAAACAAAAAACATTCAGGAGGTTTATGCACATTGTACCAAATAATAATAATAATAATAATAATAATAATAATAATAATAATAATAATAATAATAATAATATTTATTGAGTCACATATACAATTACAATCTGTATGACGAGTCAATATGATGCCTTGGGTGGAGAGAGCGAAGTTATATTACTGTTCAGGAGCAAACAAGGGGCCATCTCAGCATTTGCTCAAAGGACCAGGGAAACTGAACAAAACCTGATGGAGATGGGGTCATTGGCCTAGAAATACAATACTTGTTACAGTTAGATTAAGATATTATACAGTAGATAAATTATCTGCTAATAATTAACATTAATAATAATTACATTAATAATAATTATTATATTAATAATAATAATTACATTAATAATAGTTACATCAATAATAATTACATTAATAATACATATCAATTATGTTTGCAACTACATCAAATTTAACAATAGTAGTACATTCTATATTTATTACTTGAAATGGTGAGGAGGCAAGTTTTGGCCAGTTTTTTTCTTCTTCTATTCTCCTTCTATTTCACAGGATGTGATATGCAGTTTTTTTTCTTTGCTTCAGCTTGAAACAGTTCACAGTTCAATATTTATTGAACAAGATATGATGAATGAATAAACAAAATATTGAAAATCCATAACATTTTCTATGTTGTTACGTTTACATGGATTGATTATGTCGTGTACACGGACGCGTCAACTAATGTGATTGTTAGTCCCGTTAGTATAGTGCATGTTTTTATCTCGGGAGGTGGCGGCGTTCTTCTCCACGTGATTTCCGGGTCGATCATCAAGTCGACTTGCGGGTTTTCCCCATCCAGATATCTCCACGTGAAGCCAGTAGGTGCGCGGGGTCTGGTGACACCACGCATCGCACGCCAAAGGAACTACTAGTGGTGATAAAACACGTTCTTTCTCGCCTTACTTTCACGCAAAATTACGCGAAAAGTACTCAAATGTTCGAAAATTAGTACATTACCTTACTTCAAAATCTATCCTCAAGGAACAGATTTCAAGGTAACAAATCTCCATCTTCGTAATTGTAGTTGTAGAAAATGCCGAAAAAAATTGAACTTTTGCAATTTTCGAAAAATCAGGGATTTTGATGAACATGAAATCTCTTAAACGTCCTTTACACCATCCAACAATACAATTTAATCAAAAACCATGGAGCCATTTTTTTGAAAATTTTGAAAATGTATCAGGGTCTTCATATAAAGCACTACCCACAGTTAAAATATCAGTTTCAAATTCAAGGAACCGCTACATCAGACAGATAGATTGGAAAATATCAATTTTTAAAGAAAATCGGCTGAAGATTTCCTTTAGCGTTGTTCACAGACGGACGGGCAGACGGATAGACGGTCAGACGGACGTTTTAGCGTCATTCGATTTTTCGGTATCAAAGACCCACAAAACATTTTTCAGCAGCAGTTTTCAAAGCTTTTCCTCTCAGTGTCCGAAGTTTTAGAAACAAATTAGAACAAGATATTAAATGAGTATGTGCTGTGTAGTGCGGTGAAGCTGGTCAGTGTAATTCAAAGCAAAAAAGTGTAGTGTAGTGAAGTGAAGTGAAGTGAAGTGCGGTGAACGTGATCAATGCACATTTCAATGCTGCTTTTCGTCTTGTACTGTATTATTATTATTATTATTATTATTATTATTATTATTATTATTATTATTATTATTATTATTATTATTATTATTATTATTATTATTATTATTATCATCATCATCATTATTAGTATTATTATTAATATAAGTGTTGTAATTTTTGCAATTATTGTCATTAATTGCCACCGGGTCATACCCAATTGCAGTTCTAATAAATGTAAATGTAAATATGTAAATAAACATGGACACTGGCTACCCTACATGTTAAAGGACTTTTTTCTGAATTTAGTAACTGGATTTATCAACTTTTTCGTTACCAGGGCCTTGTAATAAGTTTTTCTACCGAAAATTCGCCGTGTGATCGCGCAACATTACATACCTTTCTCTCTACTGCGTAAACGTTAGCGAGAAAGTATAAGAGGTTGCGTGACCAATCACTCTCTGGCTTATCTCATGATGACATTTCCACCGGATGCAACATATTTCTACACAGGATGTCAAGAGATCTCGTAAACGTAGATCTACCACACATCGAGATAGTGAATTCTAAAAACGCAATGGGCCTCCTACACCTATGCGCGGCTAACGAATGGTTGAAGAAAAAGGGTTAACCGTAGATTACAAAGGCGTCGTCTATCAGACGACGCAACTAGTACCGAAAGCTTCCCCCACTCCCCGTTTCTGAATCTCTGTGTAGCTTCATTGTGTGACTAGCCAGTGAAATACACGTAATGTCTGTGTGCCTATTTCCGGTATACGCCATTACTACACGCGTTGTCCAGTAGACTATGCTTTTGAAGTTACCTCAGTAATGTTTTTGACGATGTATTGGCTAATATTATAATGAATGACTACAAACTCCTTGTCTTGTAGCATTTAAGTTTTGTTCCGAACAATTAGTAACGTAATGTGACGATGGCGATCATAAAGAAGGTCGCATGACAAGGTCCTTCTGCGGGCGTTTTTGAAAAGCCACGTGTGGACAGGACCTAGCAAGTGGCTCCTGTGAGAGACAAATAATTTAGATGTATCTACAAAAACCGTTACAATGTATTTTGTAACTTCATATGTACTTCAATAATGCAATAATGCCCAGTTTCTTCAATTAGTGTTTCATTGTAAAAATTAGTTTTTCTTTATTTTTGCCCAAAGTAGTCTGTCAGACTTCGCCTTTGTAATAACGTCGAATTGTATTGTCCATTGTCCAATAATTTATTTTTGAAGGTCAGGATTATAAATATTAATACATATGTGCTGAGTTCATGAATTCTGTATTATCGACGTTTCGAGCGTCTGAATTCGCTCATCTTCAGGAGATCTATAAATTTAAATTATATATATATATATATATATATATATATATATATAATTTATATTCAGATATTAACATTATTGTATAATAAGTACATAAAATTTCATGAATTTAATTTTTTTTTTACATTAAGTACAATAACGTTAGAAAACAGCCTCTTACTTGCCTTATAAAGGTTATACTATATACATATCAACAATTTCATTTATATCTACAATTTCTTTGACAACGGCACTGCAATAGCAGAGATAGCCACATTCCATGTGTTTCCACCGCCTCAAGCACCGGCCACAAACGCGGAGTATGCATACACAGATTTGGTGTAGCAATGTAAGAGACACCATTAACTTATGGTTCATCAACCATCAGGCCTCTAATGCGGTTACAGCGTTTCAAGTTAGGAGGGGGAACTGCTACGTTCGAATGCTATGCAGAGACGGAACGGGTGTGAAGCGTGCCATCAGTTTATATCTTGGATGTTTTTTTCAATTTTCAGAGCAGCTATTACATTGTCATACATTTTAGTCATGTTAGTGCATTCTGTCATAATATTCATTGTGTTCCTTAATTTTATATTCAAGCATTCAGAAATTGGTTTCGGTCTTAAATTCAGTTCATTGTCAATACTTTTGATGAAGACAATATTCTGAGATATGTCAATTCTGTCTTTAGTGATGGAGTTTTGTATTTCTGTTATTTCTTTGATATTGTTTTGATGATTTTTTAATTTTGATTTTTACTTATAAGCGCGGTTTTTTATTAAAAAGTTGTTTTTATGATTATTATTTGTAAACCTAAATTCAGTATTGTCATTTATCCATTTTTTGGTCAAATTTAATACGCCAGAGTAATGTAATTGGTGGTATTTGTATCTTCTAATTGGTTGTTTTGAACTTTTTTGATCTGATGAAAGGATTTCACTCTTTTTAATGAATTTCTCAATAAAATTACTAGGATAATCATTGCTGAGAAGAATATGGTAAACTATGTTTAAATTATTATTATGAATTTTTTTGTCAGAGAGACCAATTGCTCTATCAGTTAAATAATGCTTGGTACAGATCGCCTGTGTAATCTAGGGTTAAAGGGCCAACTGGCCCTTTAGCGCCAAATGGATCACGGTCTACCAGCCCGGAAACACTCTATGATATTGACTCCGGCCGTAGAGCCTGCGATGCTATATAAACGTTTATTAACTTTAATTAATTTATGTTTTTAAACAAATTAATTATTTAATAGTGTAATATAATTATAAATATTTTGATGATTGTCTGTTGTAAAGTTCTTGGATTTATCATGCATCAAAGTTTATAGGCAATCAATTAGGAGCCCAAATCAATACAGGAATTGTCCATTAAATATCATTTTAAAACAGTTGAACAGCGTACTTTACTTTTGAAATACAGCATTTTGTGAATAGATGTGTTCTATCTCACGAGGTACATTTAATCTGTAGGTAAGAAAGAAATGTTTTTCAAGTAACAAAATAAAATACGAACTCATATATACATGATAAAATGAGTGTAACACCTATTAATACAAAGCACAATATGGAGAGAAACTCATCTTGACATAATTTTTAAGTCGAAATACCAAGTCTAAATAAAATTCAAGTTAATCTACCCTGATGTAAAGGTAGGACCGTCCAAAGCCGAATAGGTTGTGACCAACATCAATGGCCAGCGGCAGAATGATATATACTTCGATTTAAACACAGTTAGGTCACGAGCTGAACGAAAAAGGGTACTTGCCTTGAGTCGAGAGGTCTTGAGGCAAGTAGAAAATACATGTTGCAAAAGTGGGCGAGAGAATGGAGGAGAAAGAAGGATGAAAAAAAAAAGAGATCAACTACGAAACAGGAAACAATTGAGGACGACAATTGGAAGGAGCTCTACACTAGTTCTGCCACGAGGTGGGGGGGAGAGATCGAATACATCGTTATGGTGAAGTGGTTGAAAAGGATGTCCCTTTCATGAACAATAGAAAGGATGGACGACAAAGAAACAAGAACTACAACACTAATTTTGAACATTGCAAAAGTATAATGGAAGAGGAAGTGTGATAATGATTGTGAATAATAATCTTCTGTAATGTGTATATATATATATATATATATATATATATATATATATATATATATATATATATATATATGGGGTAATTTGTTGTGTATGTACGTAAAGCTTTGTGAAAGTAAGAAATATGTTTTTAGATATGTAGATATATGTATATGTTCTAGACACATGACTATGAAACAAAAATCAAATTATGTATTCAAGAATACTATATAACCGTTACAAATAATACGACAAAGTATGTTCCGCTTAATATGATGCACCATCATATTAAAAATAATGCCATTTAATTCTTATTTTTATGCGATTTGTGTCATTGTTTCCTTTTTATTTTAGCACTTCCCTTATGCTCAATGTTTAATTCCCTGAATAATTACAATGTGCTGCCGAGCAGGCCACGGGACTCGGGATATAAACATACTCGTACCTCCGATGTGACGGTTGGCCACGTCAGGTTGTGGCTGTTATCTGCCAGGTGCCACGAGAAGTTTGCATGACGCAGGGAAGGTGTTTCTACTAACCTTGGCGCATGTGCACGTACGATTGTGTCTACATGAGCCATTTGAGTAAGCAGTTCTACTGGTGCAATTGATGGTGCATCTATCAGATAATCACATGAAAATGAACTAATTACAGAAACTAAAGAAGCTACAGTGAGCAAATATCAGTCCACATTTATAATTATTAAAAAATACTTTCCTAACCTCATCTGCCTTCGATTGCCGTTTAAAGTTTTTTTTTCATATTTCTAGTTTCTCGCACTTACTTCGTAAGAAGAGGAAGTATTGTAATCATGCGCCGCAAAACGGCAAAAAATCCACCGAAATCCTCCCATTGCTGGGTCCTCGTAAGTGATAATTCTTGCTCCTATTTAGTAAATTTTATCCTCTAATAAGTGGTATAGTCAGAATCCTTGTTTTGTGGGTCCTTGATACCGAAAACTTGAGTGACGTCAAAACTGCCAGGCCGTTTGTTGTCAATACTAGCACCTAAACCGTTCAGTCGATTTTCTCCAACATTGATATTCCCCAATCGATCTGGATGATGTCAAGGGCCGGATTTACCTACAAGCAAAACAAGCATTTGCTTGTAGGCCCTCACCCGTGAGGGACCCCGCACTTCTGAAAAATATGCCTAACATTTTTGTAAAATAAATTGTATTTAATGGAATAAATATAACATGTGTAAAATTTTATATAACTAGTTGTGTTACAGAATCGCGCAGACTTTCCCGCATTACTTTTCTGTTTCTTTTAGTCTCGGCTAACTTGCCACGTACACTTGCCAGCTGCCATCTATCGCCACCCAAAATACATTTTTTGAAATTTTCTTAATTTTTCGGTTTGCGTACTGTAGAATAGAAATATTATTTTAAGAATATTAAAGAACAGTAAAACAACGTCCTAAATGGCAATTTTCTTTGAAAAATTTGGAGACGTTAAGAAAATGGCGTTTAAGCGCTACTCTAAATTCGAAATTTGAAGCTCTTTTTCACAGAAAAGTTTTGAGTTTACGAAAAAATTCATTAAACGTCATTTGAAGCACATTAACTCACAAATACAATATTGTTTACAAATTGCTGGAAAAAAAACTGCGAGAGAGATATTAAAAAAATACATCTGTGTAATTTTTGAAAAAACAAAAATGTACACCAAAATGAACTTAACGTCATAATAAATTGTGCAATTAGAACTATCCGTTCGAAAAAAGAAAAGAAAAGAAAATGGCGTTTGGGCGTTTCTGGAAAAATACATGTGTACGCTCGTGATGGCTTCTACGCTCATTAGCCTATATGTACATGACATTCCCTCCCGCCCACAAACGAAACTCGCCTTGTCCGCCGATGATACGGCTGTAATAGCCACGTCGAAAAAAGATCGAGCTACGCCAGAAGTACTTGGATAAACATTTACTACAGATCCAGAATTGGCTGAAGCTGTGAACAATCGAAGATAATGTATGAAAGTGCAGCAGTACTCTTCACACGGCGACAGCTATTCGTACAGCCGCAGCCACTCGCACTGTGCGGAAACACGATTAAATGGTCCAAAAATGTAAAATATCTACGTGTCACACTAGATAGCCCACTTACTTTTAATCTGCGCATAGCATAGAAAACGTGCAGAAAAAACCTGCGGAAAATAGCCGTAAAAGCGCGAAGGCGGAGCAAACTTGTTTATGGCAAACTGCCTCACGCTTTATAAAACATTTATTAGGGCGCAAACGGAATACGGCATGCCCCGGTTGGGTAATTGCAGCAAATTCACATTTGAAAAAACTGCAAGTACTTAAAAATGAATGCCTCAAGGCCGCCCTCTGCGTCCCTGGGTACATTCCCATAGCGGACTTGCAGAGCCCCTATTAAAAGGACTTCATATCTTGGATTTTGCTCTAAACACCCTTTAAATAAAAAAAATACAATATATTTATTATAGATTGACAGAAGAATTAACACTTTCGATCCTAAGGACGTATCAGATACGTCATCTTCATATTACTACCATGTCCTATGGACTTATATCAAATGCTCTTCTGTATTGAACTTCTTTCCCAGACTATAGACATCTCTCAGACATTTGTAGGTTTCTAGAATATGCTCTTAATATCACTAATAAAGTGACAGAGCAATTGTCAAAGTGTGCTTCTATTTGTGGCACATATTTGTAATTTTTTCTTAGAATTAGCTATTCATACTTGCAGACATAATCACTTATGTTCAGAATCTTTCTTTAAAAGTAGTGTTCTTGCTGTTTGCAATAAATACAGATGTTTAAAAGCCACATATAGATGTTAAATTCACAGTGGCTCTGAACAACAGAAATTCAAAAGATTTTCAATTATGGATTGGAACTGAATGCTTGTGATGAGGACTACAATTTTCTTCCTGGACTGTTGAATAGTTTAAGCAATGAAAATGATATTGAAGAGAGATAATAGTGGGAATGATTCTTTTGGTGAGCCTTCTCAAATTCAAGAGATTTTATTTCTTTCAGAATGGGGTGAAATTGATAAACAATCTGAATCACCAGGGTTTGACAAACTAGTGAGATAAAATTTCCTTTAAATGAAGACTCAACAGTATTAGACTCTTTTTCATTATTTTTTGATTATTTCTAAAACTCAAGCCAGAAACAAATAGATATGTAATTGGATGAAGCACACTGCGTTTTCTCCATTTTATGACATTGTTTCCTTCCGCAAATATAAAAAGATGAAAATACTTGTTACCTGAATTCCATTCTCACTTTCATCTAATAATCAGATAACAATAAAATAAACATAAACTTAAAGAGGAAAGATAGTATTACAAGACTTTATCAGTTTCAAACTGATGTGTACAATTGTTATTTTTTAACAGTGTTTTGAATAATAGTTCCATTGCCCAGGTCAAAGGAGTTAACCACATGGCATAACCCTTAGTATCGAATGTGTTAAATTATCTGATTATAAATTCTATTACCAAAATATCCATACTGTAAAATCCATTCTAGCTATTAATGATTATCCTCCAAAATTTATTGAGAAATTTACAAAAAGAAGGCTTTCTTCACTAAAAGTTATAATTTTTTAAATTTTCTTCCCATTTTCCTATAATCTTCGGTATACTCTTCATTTCTCACTCTTGCATTTAAATCCCCTACGAGAAGGATTTCTTGAAGTGAACCTATCTAATAATACGTGTATGGTTCTGTTGAATTCCTCTATTTTTCCTCTATCCTTCCTCTGGGACAGAAACTCCAATAATAATGAGATGTCCTCTTTCCTATTTTAATTTTAAAATAATTATCTGGTTATTTACATATTGAACCTCCATCATTATTGATTCTACAAATATGGCTACTCCTTTTCCAGCTTTCTTCTACTCCACAACAAAACGTGGTATAATTTTCTACATATTTTGATCCCTTTAATTTGTTTTTCATTTCTGTAACTGCATCAAGTCTGACATTCATCTTTTCAAAAAATTTTGACCAGTACGCTTTCTTTCCCCGATTTATTTCTTATATTACAGGTAGCAATTTTAAAATATTCCACTATCAGTTTATATACTCCCATCTTCCCTGTACTGGTAGGTTTTCTGTACCAATTTGAAAAAATCTTTTCATTTTTTCTAAAAACAGAGATGCCCAAAAAATTTAAAACCTTATTCTCTTCTTTTTCTGTAGTGAACTGTGTGTTTGGATTAAAGTTATTGAAATTTCTGAGTCTCTCCTCAATTTTGTTTTCCTTTGTAATGATGAAGGTGTCATAAACATAGTGTTCGATAATACAAATGATCAGTTTTTCATAATACAGAATTTTCAAGTTTTCTAATTACCAATTCAGAAAAAAGACAACTAATGGGACCTAAAATAGGAGTACCCTTTACAGTACAAAAATAATTTTGGGTATTTTGTAGAAAAATTTTTTACAAATTAGTTTATCTGCTACTTAAACATGAGGTTCCTTCAAGAAAACTATGAGCTCAAAGCATATAAGGATGCAGATACATGCTCTAAGGCATCAAAGTCAACTGGTGTGGCAGTGAAGGAAACATAGAAACAATGTTAAGTGATACCATTATACACATAATTCATATAAGCCATATCTCCGCCTCGTAAGCCACAGTGTAAAGGAATTTTTAAATTACAAAATTTCCCTTAAAAATATAAATAAATAAGAATTTCTTATCCCATTAGACTTTCTGTTTCATGTGAACTGTTTCAAGCTGAAGCAAAGAAAAAAGAACTGCAGATCACATCCTGTGAAATAGAAGGAGAATAGAAGAAGAAAAAAAACTGGTCAAAACTTGCCTCCTCACCATTTCAAGTTATAAATATAGAATGTACTACTATTGTTAAATTTGATGTAGTTGCAAACATAATTGATATGTATTATTAATGTAATTATTATTATTAATGTAACTATTATTAATGTAACTATTATTAATGTAATTATTATTAATGTAAGTATTATTAATATAATTATTATAAGTAGTAGCATTAAAATAACATATTGAAATGTTAATTATTAGCAGATAATTTATCTACTGTATAATATCTTAATCTAACTGTAACAAGTATTGTATTTCTAGGCCAATGACCTCATCTCGATCAGGTTTTGTTCAGTTTCCTTGGTCCTTTGAGCAAATGCTGAGATGGCCCCTTGTTTGCTCCTGAACAGTAATATAACTTCGCTCTCTCCACCCAAGGCATCATATTGACTCGTCATACAGATTGTAATTGTATATGTGACTCAATAAATATTATTATTATTATTATTATTATTATTATTATTATTATTATTATTATTATTATTATTATTATTATTATTATTATTATTATTATTATTATTATTATTATTATTATTGTTATTATATGAAGTGAAAGCTGTACTTTACAGCATAAATATAATAATATTCAAACAGACATTTTAATATGGTGCTTAGAAATTTGGATAAGCTGAATAAGGGGAAATGCTACAGTAGAGATTATACAAGTAGGTCTTAACGGATATCTTCCTTTGTGAATTTTGATAACACCATACACAGCAAATTATATCTGTGGATGGATAAAGCAAATTATATGTTTTTAAATCATCATACTGATACATTTTCCAGTCACTTAAATTTAAATAGCTAATGATCTGCATATAAAAGTTATTGAAAAATATTGTCAAAATTATAATGATTGTCAATCAATCTACTTTCTGTGTATCCCTCCAATATTGCAAATTAGAAACTCACTAGGTTACATCATAGGCCTGAAAATGGTTACAAGTGTCACACAAAACATTGCCTACTTCTAATGACTATTTACAACAGAATAAATCTTGTATATAAGAAACTGAATATCTTTAATTGAAAATGGTCCTGTTTTTCTAATATCAATAGTAGTCATAATATTATTAATTGAGAATATGATTTAACAATGTTAGTATTAACAATGTCTAAAGCATCTAGCAATTCAGGGTGAAGGAAATAAAATTTTGGTCAGGCATTCTGCTTCTACATCAGTTGCAATACTGGTGTAGAAGCAGAATGGCTGACCTGCAATTTGATACAGGCAGGACATGGGATATGGCACTGAGAATTGTCATAAGAGTCTGAGTGTTTAGTTATTTTGTAGTTTTCATCACTTAAGGAGACTATTCCCACAACTTAGAGAATGGCCCAGACTTAAAAAGAAAAGCTGAAATAATCTGGTAACCTAAAAAAGAAAAGGTGAAATAATCTGGTAACCTATAAAGATAAGAATTTGTCAGGGTTGTAGATATAATTGCAGTACCTGCTTTGGATTTATGCTCTGATCCATCAGTACACATTTTTTCAGAATCTTGATAATCGTAATGTAGTGAATTCAGATAGGATGTGACTATTTTGGGAGATATGGAAGGTTTGGGAATCTATGCAGTCCTCATGTGCATCTCAGATTTTAAGGATTGCCATGTAACCTCCCTAAAGGACAGGAGGAGTTTCAATGATTAATTCATGTAGCTAAAGTGGAATTTTTTCTCTAAGTGGTTTTGAAAGTTCAAGTGGATTGATTGGTAGGCATTTTGAGAGGGCTGAAGATACATTTTAAAGGATAGATTGGGTGAGGAATTTAGAGTAGAATAAGCAAATTTTACAAGTAGCAGTTTGCGATGCAGTTCAAGGCGTGGTTGATCCAGAGGGTCAAGAGTTTTCATTTATTACCTTCTTTTATTTGGTAAAATTGATTTAAATATTTATTTATATTAGAATTATGTAATTATTTAAAAAAATCATATTATATAGTATCATATAGAGTCTGTACACTACAAAAATAATATACAATATAATAACAAATGTTTATTATTTAACAAAAATCTATAATGGTCACTCCAAAGTCATTGGCTGGATTCACCCCAAAGCATTCAAAAAGAAAATGAGCACACACATTTCTAAAAATGAAATGATCAAGGAAAATCATATTGCTTTTTAGATTTAATAATAAACTATTCATGTAATTTGTGTAAAAAGTGTAATTTTATTACAATAATTATGTTCTAAACATGTATACTGTTCTCACAATAGACATCATTTTTAAATAAAGATTTTCAATTAGGAAGCTCATTGAAGTAACTTTATAAACTTGCCTAGAAATACTACGGCAAGAAAGAAACCTTAAGTTTTAAGAAAGATGTGAAGCTAGGTCTGGCCAAGCTACAAATACATCTTCCAAGTGACCATGTAATTCACACTTGTTGGGAGATTTTTAGAGAGCCCTATTTCCCCAACAGACCACACATTACTTAAAACATTTCTATTTTTCTCTCATTCATGATAAAAATCATCAAAAAAATAAACCAATTAGAACTGAATGACATAGTGATGTTGGGGAGAAATGAAAAGCTATGTTTACTGTCTAAAAGAAAAGGAATGGTCAACCTCAGTATTTGCTCAATGGAGCAAGGGACTCTAGATTATACATCTGGTGAAGATGGAGATCATTGTCCTCGAAGCTAATACAACATGCATATTCTCTCTTTTAGAATTTTAGAATACAAAGTGTAATTTTATTACCCAGTATAATTTTTAATTGTATTAACAGTTTTGCAGAAGAAAATATTAACTTCGCTTTTAAAGTTTTGAAAGAATGTAAATTTTGTGACAGCTTCTGGCAAGATGTTTTATTGTACAATAACTTTTACATTTTCTTTATTGTAATAGACTATCATACTTGTTTATTATGTGAATATTTTGTAATCAAATTTGTGGATTTTTAGTCGTGAACTGTTGATAGTGACTTCTGATAAGTATAATTTCTGCATTATTTGATATAACCAAAGATATCTATATTGCTTGTTTAATTGAGGTCCAAAATGTTTCAATATTTAGTTTCTCTACCATTTGTAATTTTCCCTTTAATCTTCTTTTAAATACTGTTCAAATACTTTCATCTTCTAGAAGGTAAATCTCGAGTTGGTGAAACATTCTTTTTTTTCTTGGTATTTGTGCATTGTATGTTTAATTTAATTTTGCTTTCTACCCAAAAGTGGTCCGAGTTTATCTCACTCTCTCTGTATACTTTCATGTTCTTGACATAATTTAATAGATTTCTGTTGACTATAGAGAAATCTATGATAGATTTTGTACCTCTTGCTTTCCAAGTGTATGTATGTTTTGCTTTCATGTTCTGAGAGTGTGTTGTTCTGCCTTCTCTAGGATGAAAGTGGAATCAAAATGGCCAAATTATCACTCCTTGGGGCCAAAATTCAGGATCTTGTAGAGTTTCTAATTCTTTAAAATTCACTTTGATCTTGAAAGATTTGTTGGAATTCTACCTTGTTTGTATCTGTTCACAAGATAATGTCGCCCTTATTCCGTTTTCTTGTAAATGATTTCCGCTTTGTTGTTGATGTCGACTCTATCTATGAATAGCCAGGCTGTTTTCTGACTTGCTTGAAGATGATTTGGGCTGATCTAATTCCCACTATTGTTTTCTTTTTGTGTTTTTCTGTTGCTTCTCAGAGCCCATTTGCCATTCTGTTCATTGGTTTCTATTTGTTTGTATTAATTTTTTTTTTGTTCCTGTTTGTTCTTTTCCATTTGTCTTTTCTTCCAGTTGTTCCCATCCCTCTTTTGTTCTTTGGTGCTGCAGCAGGATTAATTCACTTTCTTTCAGTTATTTGTTTTCATTTTTCATCATTCCTGTTTGTTCTTTTCTTTCAAATCTTACTTTCAGAAAAGAACAGTAAAACATTACTTTGAATATAAAAAAAACTAAGAGCCAAAGTTAGACATATAAGCAGAATACACAGACAAAAAGACTGGAGACAATTTATCAAAAATACAGAAACATCTCTGTCCCCAATGAATGGGATTCAAAATTTTGAAAATGCTGCATATAAAGGTGAAAGATAAAATCACACTAGACTGCATCTCTGACAAGAACTGGATAAAAACTACTCCACTCTACGCCCCTCCACCCTAATCTAGATCCGAGAAGAAATGAAGACTTAGTTGAAATAGATAACAATGGTGACAATGAGGATTTGGACACCCCTCTTGAATATTGAAGAACTAGAGACAGTATTAAGTGTAAAGAAATCAAAAAATAGGAAAAGCACCGGATCAGATGAAATCAACCTAGAACTTATAAAATAAGGAGAAAATGAACTAAAAGAAATGTTACTACAACCTTTTAACAAAGTAAGGCAAGGCAGGGAGGAAAATACCAATAGAATAGCAAGAAGGTTTGGTCATGAATATTCACAAAAAGGGCTCAAGGGAAGGAACAACTATAGGGGCATCACACGATTATCTACAGCATCAAAACTTTATGCAAATATGTTGATAAACAGACTCAATATAATAGCTGAGAATTTCATGGGAGAGGAACAGTGTAGGTTTCAAAAGGAAAGGAGCACTAAAGATGCCATCTAAACATTTCAGATGATAATAGACAAAAAATGAGACAGAAACTTACTAACTTTTATAATATTCATTGATTATGAAAAGGCATACAACAGAGTAAACATTCAGAAACTTTGAAAAATATTGAAAGAGGTGAAAATTCGAAATGAATTATTCAACGCGATCCATAGTTTTTATGAAAATTCAAACATTAAATTAATGTTAAGAAACAGGAGAAAGTCTGCAACAATAACAACCAGCAGCGGCCTGTGACAGGAATGTGGTCTGTCACCTACTCTTCAACATATATATCAACCACCTAGTGAGAAACTGGAGGAAGAAAATTAAACAGGGTATCCAAAACAGGAACAACAAAAAGATAGATTTGCATGTATATATTTGAAATAGTGGTCTTTGCAGAGAAAATTCTCATGGAGAACAAAGACACTTTTACATTAAATTCTGATCTACACAACTACAACACCCGCCAAAAGGATAACCTACATGTTCCCCACTCTGAAACTACATTTTATCAAAAAAGTACCCTAATAGAGGGCATTACACTTTACAACAAACTAGGCAATGATATTAATTGACAATTCATACATTTAATGACAATTCATACATTTAAAAGTAAATTGAAAGCTTTCCTGCTTAACAACATGTTCTACAATGTAAAGGAATTCTCAAATTACAACATTTCCCTTAAAAAATATAAATAAATAAGAATTTCTTAACCCATTAGACTTTCTGTTTCATGTAAACTGTTTCGAGCTGAAGCAAAAAAAAAAAAAGAACTGGCCTATCACATCCTGTGAAATAGAAGGAGAATGCCTGACAAAAAAATTCTGTTTCTCTCTGGACTACGTGTACAAATTGAAAGAAGAAAACAAAACTGGTCACAACTTGCCTCCTCACCATTTCAAGTTTTAAGTATAGAATGTACTACTATTGTTAAATTTGATGTAGTTGCATACATAATTGATATATATTGTTCCAATAATATTAATAAATAATAATAATAATAATAATAATAATAATAATAATAATAATAATAATAATTATTATTATTATTATTGTTATTATTGTTATTATTATTGTTATTATTGTTATTATTATTATTATTGTTATTATTATTATTATTATTGTTATTATTATTATTATTATTATTATTATTATTATTATTATTATTATTATTATTATTATAGATACAATCTTATACGCTGACAATCAAACAATCATAACATATTCTGAGGATGATCTACAAAGAGCAGTTTTTGAACTGACAAGAGAGGCCCAGAAATATTTCATGAAAATATCAGTTCAGAAAACAAAAGTTATGTCACTGCAAGGCAAACAGAAGAGAGCCCAAATTATAATTAATGGAGAAATAGTGGAACAAGTCAACAAGTTTTCATATTTTGGAAATATCATAAGTGTATTTAAGCACACCCATGTGGATTTAGGAAATAAATTGAATAAATACAACAGAATTTGTGGAAAAATTAAACAACACTTTGGCAGAGACATGAATGCAAAAACAAAACTAAAAATTCACAATATAATGGCCAAACCTATAGCTATATACAGCTCTTAGACTTGGATAATGAGAGAGAGAGAGAGAAAGAGAGAAAGAAAGAAAGAGAGAGAAAGAGAGAGAGAAAGAGAGAAAGAGAGGAAGAGAGAGTGAGAGAGAGTGAGAGAGAGAGTGAGAGAGAGTGAGAGAGAGTGAGAGAGAGAGTGAGAGAGAGAGTGAGAGAGTGAGTGAGAGAGTGAGAGAGTGAGAGAGAGAGTGAGAGAGAGTGAGAGAGAGAGTGAGAGAGAGTGAGAGAGAGTGAGAGAGTGTGAGAGAGAGAGAGAGAGAGAGAGAGAGAGAGAGAGAGAGAGAGAGAGAGAAACAAAAAATACAAGCAATACATGAGATTTCTGAGGCACCTTGTAGAAGTTACAAGAAGGGACAGACTGAGAAACTAAGACATTAGAAAGAAACCAAAACCCTAAGAATTAGTAGAGAAAATAGAAAACTCTCAAAGAAAATGGCAAGATCACTTTAAAAGAATGAACAATAACAGATGGCCAAAACTAATATGGAAATATAAACCAGCAGGGAACAGAGACGTTGGAAGATCACTAAAGAAGTGGTAACAGCAGGAACACCTGGAAGACTAATTACCTGGAATACTGCATAACTAATGGAACAGGCTGTTGAGCCTCATCACCTTACAGTTCATGACGATGATGATGATGATGACGAAAGATATCTGTATTGCATGAAAATATTACCATCCTTGAATAAGCCAGTTGTCACAAAAACTACTGATTTAGTAAACAGCTAGAACAGAAGAGCTTTAGTGAAACATTCATGTGGACAGCTTTTGTTCAAACTAAATATATATTTTTTTTGTACTACGAAAGTCAGGGTTCTACCTATATCATTTATATACAAGTGAAACTAAGTACATTTTGTTGTTTTTGAGTTATTTACATAACTAAAATAGAAATAAATTAATTCATATAGAATAAATCATATTTTTCTATTAATTTCATTAGGTAAATCAATGGAATTTCTTGAGTTTGGATGAAATGACAATTATTGTTTTCTTGTTTAACCAAGTAGCAGAACAGTGAAAATGTTGAGGAAAAATTCATCTTTGGACCTGATTTTCTCTGTCCCTTAAAAAATTTTTACATATTTGAAGTGTGCACTATCTCCCATCAAACACAAGTTTATTATTTATCTCTTATGTAACAAAGGATATTAAATAGACAAGTATAAAAATTTGATGTATTACAAAACATAGTTTTTTGAACTTAGAGAGTTATATTTGAATACCAATGATATGTTAAAGCAGAATATTGTCAAATCTCATGTGAGTATGTACATTTGCAAAGTATACACAAATTATGTAAATGCTGGCTGAATTTTAATGAATTCTGAATCTGTACTATAATGAGCTTAATTTCATGTTCATTTTCAATATTATATAGGCAATTTATTTTAAATTGAGTGCATTTGCAGACTTAGAAATTCTGGTACTTCAGAATTACCTGGTTAATTGCACATCATTAATTTTCAATAAACATGCAAACATTTATTTACGTTACAAAAATACATTTTAACACCATAGATATTACAGAAAAAAGAGAATTACATAAATTCAAAACCTACATAATTTATTTCAGCCTGAATTAAAATTGTCAAAATAAAAAATTAAAAAGGTGCAAGAAATATATTGGTAAAAATCAGAAAGAAGAAACAATTCAGAAACTACATGTTATTTACTTTTTATTTGAAAATGTTTAAATATGAATATATGAAGTTTCAGGACAAAAAATTTTAATACTACATAATTGATACATACATAAATCGAAAAGTTACTTATGAACAATCAATAAAAAAAAATGTTTAAATGTGAATCAAAATACATAGTTTAAAAAACTTTGTTGCAATTCATTCATTATGGAAAACAAAACAAAAGAAGGCTGAATATTCACTATGTAAACATTTTAGAAATGTGGTTCAAAGGATTCCACACAGATTTCTTTAGAATTAACTACGGAATAAAAATCGGTAATTAATCTACAGGGCAAAGTAAGATTTGGAACAATACCTAGGCCTTCTTACACATAGTAGGTAGTAAAAGATAATAATCTAAGTGTCACAAACCTACAATACATGTACATTATTCTACATGTACATTATTTTATAAGACATTGCCAAATGACATTAAATGATTAAAATCACTACACAAGTTTTAGTGCCAAGTGAAATCTTTTCTGCTGCATACACGTTTATGTACAATGAGAGACTTATTGAACATCAAAAAGAACAGTAATATTTGTTTTAACAATGATATTTAATGTATTACTTTTCTTATGTACTGTAATTTTGGAAAATAACTAGATATGCCTGTAACAAGTATTGTATCTCAGCTTCTCAGAAAATGACCCCATTTCCATCAGTTTCTTCATCCAATTTCCCTAGTTCTTTGAGCACTGATATGGCTCCTTTTGCTTCTGGACAGAAATGTAAATTCACTACCTGTGGTTCACTTTCTTGAGCATAGTGGGGAATATAATTATTCAAATAGTTGTTCTTGCAGCAGTGAGTAGATTTCCTTAAAGAAGGACATAAGGAAATCAATTACAGAAGGGTTTGAAAGGAAATCAATAACAGGTTTTTGCTAGTACTAAAGAAGTCTATCAAAAATCTGTAATTGATTCCCTTTTGCAAATAGATCTTATTACACAGGAACAAACATTTTTCATCAATTCTTGCAAAAAATGGTCATTGCTACCTGCATTAATAATTCAACTTACTATGTACTTTAGGGTAGGGATCCCAGACCTAAAGAAGATATGCACAAATTGCACATCTGCCCCTAGAACACACACACTTTTTAACTGCTTTTTGATTTAAAATAAACAAATAAATAAAAAAAAACATTTTTTTTAGAAACACAGAAAAATATATTAAGGTACTCTTTATTACCTTTTATTTTATTCATATTCAAGATGTGAATTCTGAGGTAACTAAACATTTAGGCCTACAACATTAAAAAATATAGGAGAGGTGTGAAATATACTTATATCAAAACTTTTGGAATATTTAGGGTTATGAAAATGAAACTAATATCTTCTTGTTGTTCATCTAAATTTTAATCACTGAATCCAGTTCAAATTGGAAAGTTTTTGTCAAACAAAATTTATCTTTTAAAAGGATTAAGACAAGGATGTAGTTTGACGCTGATATTATTCAAACTGTACCTCCAACAATCTGTAATGAAACGGCAAAAAAAGTATTTTTTCACTATGGGGATTGCTATAAAAGACGGGTTTTTATAAACTTCATTCTTTGTGATTGATCAATTATTATTAGCACATCATGTGCATAATATTGAGTGGTATTTTGTAATTTATGTACAGAACATTAATGAAGGAATATGAACAACTAGCCTACCCGTAGGAGATATCTCACATATTAATCCCCACCCTTTCCCTATCCTTTTCATTAAAAAGGAAAGTTGTTTACAAAACATGTTTATTTGTGAAATAATGTATTAATGTAACTTCGAACTTACAGAATATCAAACAAAAATTAAAACAATGTAATTGATGTTGGAAACAAATTTCCAATAATGAGTTTACTCAGTATTACAGAGATATGATCTTCAAGCAATTCACATTTCCTTAAAAACAACATTTGAAATAATTATTCAATCTTCCTTGACAATTAGCTTTTCGCTTTAGTTGATAGTCACAAAAATAGTTGAAAAGGTTTTTTACTCCTGAGAAAGCCAAGTTAAGTTTTCAATGTGAAAATAGAGAATCCGACAAGTACAATCCTACTCTTTGCGATATTAGTGTGATCCAGGTGTGGATCCACGGGGGGGGGGGATATTCACACATTTTCAGTAACTATTAATTTTAATTTCTCACGAAACTTTTCAGTAACAAGTTGTTCTACTTTCTTGCCCGTATTTTCACGCAAAATTACGCGAAAAGTACTCAACTTTTCGAAAAATTGTACATGACCCTATTTCAAAATCTATCATTAAGGAACAGATTTCATCGAAGGAAAAATCTCTATATTTAATATTTTAGTTGTAGGAAGACTCCGAAAAAATTGTCAACTTTTGCAATTTTCCCAAAATTTTGTTTTTCAACAACCATGCGACCTGTACCATTCTCTTGAACGTTCTTCACAATATTTAACAAAAAAAAGGTAAAAGAGCAGGAAAAATAATTAGTAACACAAGGAAAACTTGTAGAAACGTCTTAAGTGTATAAAAAAAAAAATACCGCGCGTTCTGTCATTATGATTTTAGTTACGAATGGGAAGCCTGAATCTCACTGTATTTTAGCCTAGTGGTTCGTATGGAAACTGTCTTCGACTGTTCTCCAGAGGCGTGTAACAGATATATATATATATATATATATATATATATATATATATATATATATATATATATATATATACACGTCGTATATATATATATATATATATATATATATATATATATACGTCGCGTCAAATATGTTTCGCCAAAAGGTTTCGGTTAAGTTTCGCCAAATGGAACACATCCGCAGTTAGACATTTTCTATTCATGCAAGGCGCGCAGCACACACCGCCGGCAGGAGCACCTCTGGCGCTTCGCCCTACAACTCGTCGGCTGAAGAAGACTTTGGAAAACAAGAAAGAAGCAGGTGTGTTGGAAAGTGTTCCTAGATGCGAGTTGCGAAACGCTTTTCCGGCACCCCTGGTGCAGAACGGTTCGGCAACATTGATATATAACGTGTGCGCTTGGACAGGATATTACAACTCTCCGAAAGTCTCCGAAAGTGCCGCACCCGTCGCCTAAAGAAGTTCTTAGAACGGTACAGAGAAACGCTTACTCGGATAAAATCGACTTGAAAGACGGATGTTATCACGTACCAGCTGTAAACAATTTCAAGCCATTCCTAGGAGTGGTTTGCGACAATTCCACCTTCGCCTTCGCCGCTTTAGCGATGGGCTGATGCACGAGTTCCTACATCAAGCAAACCGCGACGGTTGCGGCTCTGGAAGAATGCTGCGTCAGTAAGTGATTCGCATATTACGACGATATTCTATTACGTAATGATTCAGAGGGATAATGGTTCAGAAGTTACAGTTGACAGCCAATTTATTTTTTAAACTTCATTGATATGAGTCTGGTATTGATAGAATTACCAGGTATCTCCCACCAGCGGGGCACTGCCCCAGCCGGGACAAGCTCTAAGCTGCCGACCTGTCTCCCGACTAGTGTGGTAGTGTAGTGCATGTTAGTGTAAGTGTAAGGGGTGAGGATAGGATAAAGAAGAAGTAGGAAAGATCGCCCGCGATCCTTGGCCCGTTTGGTAGGGTACTGCTACAGCATTCGCCTGGTATTGATCGGAGAAACTACCGGAAAGTCCCGACCAGAGCAGCCGGTCGCCAGCATTCTCCTTCAGACAGCGACTGTATTCGACCCAACTGTCTAGCTAGTGTCGAAAAACCTGCCACCGCCGGGGCTCGAACGTAGGACCTCCCAGTCAGAGGAACTGTAATATATCAGCTGATGCCCTGGGTCACCTCTCCCAATTTAAAAAATTAAACATTTTCTATAATTCACGAATAAAAATACGCGAAAACCACTCATATTTTCGAATAATGGTATATGACTTTATTTCAAGACTTAGTATCTTTAAATAACAGATTTCGTTAAGAATAAAAATCTGTATCTTCAATATTACAGTTGTAGGAAAATCAGGAATTTCAGCGATCATGAGACCTGCATCATTCTATCAAGCCTCCTTTACGATATCCGAGGACAAATTTTAATAAAAAAAATTGCACTCTTTTTGGGAAAATTTTGAAAATGTTGTTGAGATTTTATGTATAGTATCCTCGGAAATCAAAATATCAGATTCAAACTCGCAATGCTTTGAGGTCGTTCACATCGATTGGAGAATATCCATTATGGAGAAAATATTCTAATCGATTTAGGTGGTAACATTGACCACGGACACACATACGTTTTGCTGTAAATACATTTTTCGGTATCAAGGGGTCAAATACATGGATTCTAACAACAACACGTGTTAGAGGAATTAATTTTCTGTATGTAGGAACATGATTTACACACTTTTCGTTACTAGGGCCCTACAATAAAATATTTTCTGTTGAAAATTCGCCATTTTCCGGCGCACCATTGCAATACTTTCCTTTCTTACGAAGAAGGGTGAGAAAGTAAACATTTGGGTACACTATTTTAGAAAATCTATCGTTTAATATTACTTATATTTCATTCAAAATTCCACAAAAACCATAAATATTTTCAAAAAAAGTCATAACAATAATTAAATAACTAAATGTGTGGAGAAATAATTTCATTTGGAGAACAAATTGCCTTTAATGCAGGAAGTACAAAACATTTTGCTTTGTCAATTTTCGAATATTCAGTGAAAATCGAACCTATGCCATTTTATTAAGTGTTTTCTCTTTATTATTTCAATAAATTTAAAGAAAAAATTGGAGCCAAGTGTGAGAATATGTAGAAAATGTTTCAAGGACTTCATGTGTTGGATCTTGCTGAAGCAGAATATCTAAAGCTTGCCCATCCTCGACCGCCCATGACGGAGATGAGATAGCTCACCATGAATGTTCATGTAAATGTAAATTCTGCTGTGGCAGTTTTCGCACAAAGTGCGGTACCGACAAAATTCTTTCCAAAATCGCAGGGCTTCACGTCGGGCTAGATAGATTGGGGAATATTTATTTTAGAAAAACCTCCTACGAATAGTTTTAAAGGCTAATATTGTTCACAAACGGATGTTTTAAAAAATTGTTTTTTTCGGTATTAAGGAGTCACAAAACGTGGGTTCTGACTGCGCCACGCATTACGTAAAAGTAATTTACCACTTATCAGATTATGTAAAATCTACTTTTTCGGTATAAGGAAGCCATAAAACAGTTTTCTCCGAGAAAAAATCCGTCACATTTCACCGCAGCATACATTTATTTTATTTTATTTATTTTTACGACAAAAACAGTTAAATCAGTGTGGGACGTGTTACGGGGAGAAGTGCAGTCTGTGCACGTTTTATTAATTCTGGGATCCCTATCCAAAGCTGTACACAAGTTGAATTCTGAATACAGAAAGAAATGAGCGATTTTGACAAGAACTGTTAACTAAATTCCTTTAGTTTACATCACTTTCTTTACACGAAATATAGTCGTACGTATACGAGGAAGTAAAACGAATGGAATTCTGGTTGTCAAACATCATACGGTTTTTTTCTCTTTACAATTCTCGGTAATTACAACGTTAACTAATCGAAATATTTATCCTAGTTAGTTGACTCTTCGAGTCAACACAAGCTAGTTAAGAGCTTGCAGTATTATATACCAACGACTTCCCGATCAAGAAGCTTCAGCGCGACTGCCTCCTTGATCACGATGCCTATTGAATTTCATGCGAAAAAAAAAGGCCTCAACTCGCCATCTTCCAGAGCATTCAATGAACCCGGAAGATAAAAGCCGGCGCACGGCAAAGTGAAATGCGGAAACTGGCGCTTTTGCCGGCTGTGTTGTCCCTTTGTCAACCTCATGGAAAATATTAGAATTCCACCAAGCAACTTTGAGGTTTTCTTCAAGAAATTCGTTTGCGGAAGACATTTTTTTTCCTCCATGAAGGGTGGAGGTTGTGTCTCGGTATCTTTTGACAAAGACTTCGCAGTTAATACAGTGACGCAGTTTGTTTCCTGTCTGCGGTCTTTCAAATGTCGCTAAAAGTAAGAAATATTTTTATACAAAAATATTGTACCGTAACATTTACTTCACTACCTAATACTTTTATTGTGTAGTCTATAAAACAAAGAGATTTCACAGACATCTCGAATTCTCTCAATTATTAGTAAACCAAAAGGAAGACATATTTTGGTATGGGGATTCTCGTGAATATGTTTTGAAAGGTCCTCCACAAGCTAATATTGTTGGAAAAGGGTATATAAATGATGTTTACTTTTATTTAAGACTGAGAAAGAAGCACATTCGCAGATGTTCGATCGCGTTACAATACTTTTATTGATCTTAATTGTATTTTGTTTCCATATTGATCTAAAGATGACACTCCACCAATGAGAGAAGAAGACAAATGAGACGATTTTTCCCTCTCTAATGACTTCTGTAAGAAATAACACAGGCCTACAAGTTTAAGGTATATGAAAACGTTTATAAAAAATGTGTACGAAATTGATATTTAAATGAAGTGCTGATTTTAAAACGGAGGTCAGTTTTATTTTCAACATAGTACCATTTTTTCACAACACACTACGACGGTTTTAGTTATTCAAAGTTGGCCTTATTACGTTATTTTAAATATTTCATAAAATAAAACACCTTCTTCGGGAAAACATTGCTTATCATTTTCACCACCCAAACATACATCATCTTCTTATATAAAAACTTCAATGAAGTGCATAGCATGACGGAAAAAGACCACCTATCTTTCTTTCCATCATGTATCTTAGTAATGTCTTTTTCACTTGTGTAAAGCTATATCTCTTTCAATTTATTCATTTGTTTATTTTACTTACTTTACATCAAAAAAACTGTATGTGAAGTGCTACGGGGAGAAGTGTATTTTGCCCGCGTTTTCTTAATTCTGGGATCTCTAACCTAAGTTGAATTCTGAATACAGAAAGAAGTGAGCGTTGTTGGCAAAAATTGTTAACAAAGTATTCTCTCCGATGATGTAATACGATCTATTTTTAAAGGCAAATAAGCTATATATTTGGGCTTTTGTCTCTCATCGTGTCCTCCGTGAAAGAATATGCTTCCTGCGGCAACAACATGGAGTACGATAATTTGAATAACTTATTTTCCACTGAATTCTAGAAGACGGACACAGATATGCTATACTGTTATACTTGTACGCTCGTGCGCTCGTACGCTCGTACGCTCGTACGCTCGTACACTTGTACCTTGTACCCTTCTACACTCGTACACTCGTACACTTGTACGCTTTTATGCTTTTATTACTTTATACTTTATATTTATACTTGGATATTTTAATTTTATGTGGAAATTTTAATTTTTGAATACTGCAAAACTAAAATTTTGATGATGTCATTTTTGTTAAATGAATGATCTGTTCTAAAAAATATGTGCTTTAAAAAAGATTATATACATTTATTTCTTTATAATGGGTAATTTAGCGTAATTTTGGCAATTTTTGAATTTGCAAATTCGAATTTCTCGCACTCCGCGATTGCTGGTCTGCAGGAAGTATCAGATCGGAATGTGATCGGAAGTATCAGATCGGAATTGGCATTTTATGCCGCGAGATGGTAGTTGCAATTCCTGAGAATTCCTTCTCTTTGTTGGGAGACGTTATAGCAGAAAGAAACGCATTTTAAGTGCCGAAATTGTGTTGTACTTAAAAGAATGAGTTTTCGCACATCGTATTATAACATTTGTAAACGATGAGTTTTACAAATGATGACTGAAATGTGTTAATATGAACAGAAATTGCGGTATTATATTAGTACGTAACCGTTAATAAATGTTACAAAATACACGCAGTCGTAGCACCACTAGTTTAAAACTAACGAGAAAAATAACATTATCTTTGCAATTCTCAATATGAAAAAGAGGATGAAAATGAAAGAGTAGAAAGAGAAGAACGTGGCGAAGTTTAAGGAGAAATAAAGAATATTAAAGAAAAATGTGTAGTAGGGGTAGTATGAGACGATTACTTCATGGCTTTGTGACTCCGGTACAGCCGGCCCCCAACACCTAGATAATTAATTAATATTAATAAAAGTACGTTATTCATTGTACATTGCAACTGTGTTCTCTCACATCCAAGAGGATTATTCAAAAAAGACTGTGCAACGCCAAGTAAGCCAACGTAAGTTCAATGACATTGAAAACTCAGGGCTCCACTTCACAAGACCTTAGATCGGCGTGTGAATGAAAGCGGCTGCTTTCGCAACCAAGCTCCGCGAGACGTCCGCAAGGAATACGCGCGGCAGCTCTCACTTTCAAGCGACGACTCGCCACTTCCGGCATCGCAGCGCCCGCGAAGACGTGGCGGACGCCATGTTTAATTCACGGGTGTTCAGCACGGGGCGCAGCGGCTGGGTCGGGGTGTGGCGGCCCGAGAAGAGATGAGGCTGGGCAGGGGGGCAAGGGGCGGGGAGGGGCGAGGCGGGTGGGATCGGGACGGGCCGTGGATGAGCGGGGTGGAGCGGAGCGGGAATGGGAGTAGCGTGGCGTGGCGTGGCGTGGCGTGGCGTGGCGTGGCGTGGCGTGGCGTGGCGTGGCGTGGCGTGGCGTGGCGTGGCGAGGCGTGGCGAGGCGTGGCGAGGCGTGGCGAGGCGTGGCGAGGCGTGGCGTGGCGTGGCGAGGCGTGGCGAGGCGTGGCGAGGCGTGGCGAGGCGTGGCGAGGCGTGGCGAGGCGTGGCGAGGCGTGGCGAGGCGTGGCGAGGCGTGGCGAGGCGTGGCGAGGCGTGGCGTGGCGTGGCCTTGGCGAGGTCGAGGGTGAGGGCGGGGGCGGGGGCGGGGGCGAGGGCGAGGGCGAGGGCGAGGGCGGGGGCGGGGCGGGGGCGGGGGCGTGGGCGAGGGCGAGGGCGGGGGCAGGGGCAAGGGCGGGGGCAAGGGCGAGGGCGAGGGCGAGGGCGGGGGCGAGGGCGAGGGCGGGGGCGAGGGCGATGGCGGGGGCGAGGGCCGTGGAGAGGGCGGGGGCGGGGGCAAGGGCGGGGGCGAGGGCGAGGGCGAGGGCGAGGGCGAGAGCGAGGGCGAGAGCGAAGGCGAGGGCGAGGGCGAGGGCGAGGGCGAGGGCGAGGGCGAGGGTGAGGGCGAGGGCGAGGGCGAGGGCGAGGGCGAGGGCGAGGGCGAGGCGAAACAGGATATGACGTCTGGGGCTGGGTGGATCTAGACAGAGACGCGCGAGGCAGGATCCTGGACTGCGCGCGGGGCGGGGGGGGGGGGGGGAGGGACGGGCGACGAGAAGATCCACTCGCCCCACCGATTCGAAGGCTAGCGCCGCCGTCAGCGCTCCCGCCCCGTGGCAGTTGACGTCATCCGCTTCCAGGCACCGCCGAGGGGTGTCCTGTGCTTCCAGCTGGATGGCGGCGGCGTAAACTAACCACGTGCGCAGAGATAGTTCAGGGCAACAACTATTACCACAGAAGTGTCTCTGGCCGGGAGATTCTAGGATCGGAATCCTGACTCTCCTGATTCTAGGATCGGAATCAACACTAGATAGTTAGGTTCAATTCAGCCTGTCTGGAAGTGAATTATATAGCTCGACGTCTCATATCAGAAGATTTGGAGACTGGAGCAGTACGCTATCAAATGTCCCACTGAACTCGCGCGAATGTACTTCCTCATCGTCGTCCCCTCTATCCTCCTACACACAATCCTATTTACTCACACACAAACACACCCACACGCAAGGTTTTCGAACCTCAACGACGAGTCACTGAGATTGATTGGACACTTGAAATACTTGGAATAGGGAAGATGTCTCTAAAAAACCTACTTGCTAGCTTCTGAAAGCAGATGGAGGGTGGTGTGCAAATTTTCACAACACGTATTGCTGGAATTGAGACGCCTAGAGCAAGAAAGGTGGGAAGTATCATGATCCCTTTCGACTAACACTAGGATATATTAAATACATCATGTGATTGGGTCTGTATTCCACTCTCCGCGATGAAATGCCTGTAGGCTGTTCTTCGGGGAGGATGGAGAAGAAGGGAGGTTCGGTTTTAGTGAGTAAAAATCTCACACGCCGCATAGTACGGGCCGCCCAGTGTCTTTTGAAGATTTCCATTCACCGTCATGAAACACACACACTCCATCACACACACCGCAGTCCCTCACACCTACGCAGTCCCTCACACACACACACACACACATACACTTCATCACACACACTCACACCCTCACTTCCTTACACACACACACACACTCACGTCCTCTCACACACACTCACGCCCTCACACACACACTCACGCCCTCACACACACACTCACGCCCTCACACACACACTCACGCCCTCACACACACACTTACGCCCTCACACACACACTTGCGCCCTCACACAAACTCACACTTCCGCACCTGAACTGCATCAACTGAACGCAATGTAGGCTCGTAGCTGGTTTCAAGTCCGTCATGAACGAGCTCCTGAGCCGAATTGCGAGATGTTGAGGGGCGTGAACGAAGAAGGGCGTAGAAGCTCTGATTTTGAAACACTAACGGCCCAGGTGCATGAAAAGGATGGATTTACATTTCGGTTTCTACCCCAGAGTGATTTGGGTACAAGAGAAAGATCTGCGATACGAGAAAGGTCTGCGCCGAATCACACATTAAGATTTGAAAATTGCCAATGGAACTGAAATGAGAAGTCAGCGCCTCAGGAAATCAAAAGCAATTGTCACAAATTGGGCAAAACAGTTTCGACGACGGAAATTATGGCCACTCGTCACGAACATCAACATTCCGAAGGTTTACAAATAAAAATGTTTATTATTTTCCAACATGTAACCCGAGTACTCATTTGTCATAATCTTCTGGCTTCCTACCATCCGTGGTATTTCGCCCATGCCAACCTGCTCCTTCTAGCCGACCCTTTTATTTTATTTGGTTGTCACGATAATTGTTGCTATGAGCAGATGAAAGTCGTTACATGCAAGGTGGGTTGCATTCTCACATTTTACATGCGGTATTTTGTTACCCTTCTCTAGGAATGTCAGAGGTTTCTTACCTACACACTATTTTTTCAGACTGTATATTATTATAAGTGAATCAAGTTTGATCGAAAATGTTTCTCTCATTCTAGAGCTTGGAGAGAACATACCTTCATAACATACATGCTTATATAAATATTGTATATTAGGATGGAGCTGGGTTGTTTGGTAAATGAAATTAAACATTTTCAAAATGAATATTTGAAAGCAAGACTAATTTTTGGTGCTCCAGAGGAAGCTTCCGTAATGCGTCAAGTGGCACCGGCGCAGACGTTCTGATGTCGTCCAGAAACCCCCTCCACGCTTCTCTAAGTCCTCAGAAGTTCTATCAAGCTATTTTTTTGCCGTGCTCCTCTTTGTGGTCACACAAATACTTGCATTTTTCCTGAATACTGCGAATACTTTTCACCAGGTTACTTTAGGTCTGAAATCAAAGGAATGATGCAAAATTGCTAACAGTTTTGAAGTATATCAGATACAACTACAAGAAGAATCCCATTTAATCGCCCCTTTAATGTTTCCTTTGTCATTAAAGCACATATTGAGCGATAACCTGACGTCCGGGAATTCTTAGAACTGGCTGAGCCTTTCTATAAAATTGGAGATGAGCTGCTTAGGAATGAGAAATTACTTCGACGTCGTATTCTAACGATAGAAGTGGGGGCAAGAGGGGGGGAAGGTTACAAAGGAGTGAACGTAGAATGAACTAGAGAAACGAAAACATTTTCACGTGTAAATAAGAGGTTGAAAGGGGAAAGAAAAATATTTTTGTGCGCAGAAATGTAAAAAGAAGATAATTGCAAATAAAAAGTAAATCAACATTGGAAGACATCAAATGCGCACAGTGAGCGATAGAGTATTGAGATCATACCATTATAGAGATTTTGAATGAAAGTAATTCTCGTAATGAAACATACAAAATGATGTATGATAAGAACTAACGAATTTTTATCATGTCTAAGGAAAGATATGAATAAGCGCACCTCTAACATAGAAACAAGTAAGAATGTCATTAAAAACAGAGGAAACTACTTTATCTCAGAATCCAAGTGTACAGGCGTTCAGAGTTTAATGCTGAAATGGCAAGAGTGTTCGACTCGAAATATTGCTTACCACTACAAAAAGGCTTCAGGTACTTATAGAGCGGGGTATCATCCATTTTGTATTCCTGTCTAACAAATAAATCTCTCTTTACTGAGGCATGTATTTTCACGATATTTTCCCGAATTGTTATAATAAGTTCAACCAGAGAAGAAACGTCAACGGAAGAACACTTTAACGACTAATCATTTATTTCCTCAATGATAATTGCACTAATCTTCATAAAAACGCTGTATCCAGACGGGATAAAATTGTATTCAATTTTATTTTTTACCGTTTTGAGAAAAGTTATTTTGGATCAACAAAATTATATAAGGTTTTATGCCATTGGTGAGACAAGAGAACATTGACTACCTTTGTCAACAATTGAAAGGACCGTTATTGAAATATTGCAGATAAATATAGGTAGGAAGTGATTAAAGGGTCATAGTGAGTGTAGTGAACTGATGTGAAGTGTAGTGAAGTGAAGTGCAGTTGAACAAAAATTCAGTGAGGAGTTTGATTATGATTTATTATGTTTAATGAATTAGACAGTTTTATATCATTATTATTTTTATTTTTAATGTTCTTTTTCTTCTTAATAATAATAATAATATTATGTAATTTGTATGTTAGCTGTATTATCTTATTTATGTAATTAGCATCTCTTTATCTTATCTTGAAGTAAAAGATTTTGTGCAAAAAGCAGCTGAGACGCTGCTCGTTTTGTTCGCTATATTAAGAGACGCTTCAGATGATAATAGTGTGCGTTTTCATCAGCACTACCGTTTTATCAGCTGTGACATCTCGTTCCGAATTGTCATTTGGGTGAGCGTCACTAGTTGTAACGAGTTCCTTAATTAAGTATTTTGAAAAATGAATTATCAACATACAATCTTGACCTTTAATTAAAGAGTACATTAAAATAAATATTTTAAAACATAAATGCATATTTCTCAAGAAGAACCTAGTGGTGTACATACATTGTCGCCTCTAACAGTACATACTTTGTGGCCTCTAATTTGATTCAAAATTATGCCAAAAATACTCCAATTTTCGAAAAATTGTACATGACCTTATTTCAAAATCTATCTTTAAGAAACAGATTTCATTAAGGGAAATCTCTATCTTTAATATTTTAGTTGAAACAAGAATCCGAAAAAAATTGAACTTTCGAAATTTTCGGAAAATGAAGGTTTTCAATGAAAAGACATTCTCTGAAACGTTCTTCAGACTATCCAAAAACAAAACGTAATCAAAATTAATGACGCAATTCTTTTGAAAATTGTGGAAAAATCTTCACGTAAAGCACCCCCCAACTAAAATATCGAATTCAAATTCAATGGGTCACGACATCAGCCAGATCGATTGGGAAATGTCAATTTTGGAGAAAATCGGCTGAACGATTTAGCCGCTAGAGTTGTTCACGTACTGACAGGCGTTTAGCCGTCAATCGGTTTTTCGGTATCAAGGACCTACAAAACATGGATTCTGGCTACACCACGTGCTAGAGGAATTTTTTCTTAATTTAGCAGCTGCATTTAACCACTCTTTTGTTACCAGGGCCCTGTAATAAGAGTTTTTTGACGAAAATTCACAATTTTTACGCGCAGCATTACACAACGTTTTCCCTACTCCGTAGCGAGAAAGTAAAAACATATCGGGACTCCTTCCCTTTAGCGAGGGACATTCCTCTTCTCTTTGGACAAACCAGAGGCCAGCCGAAGCCGTCGCACGGATTGTGTCCCTTGACAACTGAGCTTTTACCTCACCACTCCGCACCCGTTCTGTATGGAAATATCTGGATGACTACGGAATACGGCTGCGTGTGATGGCACCGGAAGGGCAGTTTTTTCGGACACAGAGGGTCAGATGATCGTAAAATGTAGCAAGAAGGTTTGTACACAAGGAAATGAAAATAGTAAAAAAATTGCAGTCTACGAGGCAAAATAATCTCTTACGGGTCATGAAGTAGTTGTAAAACCTTTGTTTCATTTATCATCTTCGTTACAACCTTTGAATTTACAAAAATTAAAAATTCGTATTTTTTCGAAACACCCGCGCTTTATTCGATTGAAAAAGTTCATGAGATGACTAGATGGGTTTTTCATGATTTTCTTAGGATAAATGTAACTAATCTAACATTTACAAATAAAGAGAGAAAGTGTGTGCTGTTCACGCACCACTTATTTAATATGCAGAAACACACTGAAGTCTTGTCAACGGTAATAACGGTTGTCAAGAGTCTTGTCAACGGTTGTTTTTCTAATTTGAGAGAAAATATAATTTGTTTTATCTTATTACTTACTGGTACCAAAGTGATGAGCTTCCAATACGAATATGTTTTGGATGAAGTATTGGACAGGGGCAAATAACCAGGTCTTTTTTTTAAGTGCGTGCTCTCTATGACTTTTTGACGTATTCCAAAAGGGTTCACGAGCATTAAATCAAACAACCACAGGAAGTAATAAATAACACGATTTAACAGGAAAATAATGTTTGGACTTGTGGTTTTGAAAATAGAAAAATTACGTTTGTGCTAATCATATGAATAATGATACGTATTCAATGTACAGAAAATAATTTATTATGGAAAGCTAACAGATTAATGAGTATTAGAGAGGAAGACATTTTGGGACTACTATTACTAGCCAGAACATATTTCATGATCCAGTAAATTGTAGAAACAGAAAACTTTCTAACAGATCATTTTTTTATTTTTATAGTTTCTTTTTCTACACATTTTGCGTGAATCCACAATACAACTTACATGTATTTGGAAATTTTGTAGATTATCCTATTTTCCTAATCCCTTTAATGTTTCTATCTTGATTCTCTTCGAAATGGATTCTCTGGAACTTCCCTGCACTTATATTGATCAAGTCTAGAGGGAAATGTTTCAAATATTTTTTTCGTCTGTCGTACTTTCTTGAATCATCATTTGTTCAGGAGATTTGTTAAACATTAAAAAGCATTTCTAATAACCATACAATTTAGAACGCCAACTACAAATTATACAGGTCATACAGTGGGAAATACACAGAAATGACACTCAACAGTCATTCATTAAAGAAAGGGTACATATATACAAAAAGTCAATGCATAAAATGCATTTTGAATACTGAAGATGACGTACTAAGTGCCGTGGCCGAACAGACACCCTTAAAGTTGCCGCCGGATGACGGTACCAATACCGCCCAAGAGAGTGCGCTGTCCGACAGCGCGGCAGTACCGTCACGCTCGAGCAGACAGCGGCGCGCGAGAACCCACCCGTATCACCGGGTTGGCCAGCGGACCTTCGCCTCGAGCGGGCTATAAAAGAGCCGCTCGGGCAAGCAGGAGGCAGTCGATAGCGAGCGCCTACAAGTGATTAGAGAGTGACATTGTGAATAAGTGATACGTCGAAGTGCTAACGGACTCTGGACTGCCCCACGGATATTTGGTGATCTAGCGACGTATTTGGACTCTCTTCTGGAATTTTGTTAGAACTTGGCTATTGTTATTGGATTTGCTCTTTTGGATTGTGAAATAAAACACGTCGTAAGAAACCGTGTTTATCTTTGTTGTTTTCTGGTCACAACAACTTGGCAACGAGGAAAACTAAAATGGAGGCCGGCGACCCGATAGTGCAAATGCTAGCACTAATGCAGCAGCAGATGCAGCTGCAACAGGAGGCGTTCGCGCAGCAGCAACGGCAACAAGCTGAGGCGCAGCGGCAGCAAGCAGAGGCGCAGGCGCAGCAGCTGGCGATTCTGTTGGAAGCAATCAACAGACGCCCCCCGCCCCAATTCCACTGCTTCCAGCCCGACTCGGAGGAGTGGTCAGAGTACCTAGAGAGTTTCGAACAGCATTTATTATGTCACCAGGTAGGAGACGCAAAAACAAAAAAAGCGTTTTTTCTAAGCTTCGTTGGGAGCAAAGTGACTAGTTTGTTAGGAAAACTACTCCCAGAAAGAGACTCAACAGAGTGGAGTTGGGAAGAAATTAAACACAAATTAGACACTTACTTTAACAAAACGCCACATGTACTGGCGGCCAGGTATAAATTCTTCCAGTGCAGGAAAAGCGAAGGACAGTCGCACTGCGAGTGGATTACAGAGTTAGCTGGCCTGGCGCGGCAGTGTCAATTCAAATGCCCGCCATCAGAGGGAGAGACATCATACGCTGAAACACTGATCAGAGATATGGTAGTCTTGCACACGCCGGAGGACAAAATTCGGTTTTTAGCTTTGCAGAACGGAGATCCTTCATTGGAAGAAGTAAAAACCTTGTGCAAGACTTACGAGACCACGCGTGAGACAGCCCGCCAAATCACGGCCGGATCATGCGTGTGTAGTGTTACCGATAACAATTCAGTGAAAGACAGTAGCTCAGACAGTGTTAACAGTTTAAGTAGTAGTGTCAGTATGAGAACGGCGCGAGAAAAAAGAAGTGAAGTGAGGAAAGGTAGACAAAATAATCAGACAGGGGCAAAGTCGGCAAAGTGGGGCGGCGACTCAAAGGAAAGGAAAAGTACGAACATTTTCAAGAGAAAGAAATCTTGTAAAGGTTGCGGGAAGTATCACAATAGAGCCGAGTGCAGGTTCAGGGAAGCACAATGCTTTTACTGCAAGAGAGTGGGCCACATCCAAGAAGTCTGTGAACAAAAACGACATGCGGCACGAAGCGCAAGACACGAAGAAGACATGGAGGTAGCCATGGTTAGTGAGGTCATTAGCGGAGAGGGGCAGAAAAAATTAACGGTGCGAATTAAGTTAGACAGTCAACCAGTAGACTTCCTGTTAGATACGGGAGCACCGGTTACGCTGATCAATCTAAACACGTACCGCCGTTTAGGGTCTCCCGGTTACGCAAAAGTACAAAAAAGATTGACCAGTTTCGGGAAGACGCCCATTAAGGTGTTAGGAAGTGTGCGCGTG
>JAZDUA010000270.1:0-2500 GCA_038098605.1 Gryllus longicercus
AAAATCCTTCGTACGCCTTCCTTCGGAGGGGAAGTAAAGCCGGCTGCCCCACGTTAGTAGCCCAAATGTAACCTCTGTTCTGAATTCAGATCGCCTGTTTCTTCGCCCAAAAAATACCTCAATTCTCCGCTAGTGGGTGAAAGAAGCGTACCGAAATTTGCGTGGTCAGACGGAAGAGCTGGTCTTATGGACTGAGTCATGCCACGGAAAATAAGCATAAATTAAATTCAGTTGAATTTGCTGCGCTGGTGCGCACTCAGTACGCCCTCGGGACAGCTTTAGTGTTCCGTCTGACCGCTAGATCGCACCAGGGTAAAGATGCGCCATGGTCCATTCGCACATTAGGGTGTTTGTGCCTCCTCGAACGTAAAGCACTATCGATCTTCTGTGCATGCGCAATTTAAGTTTCGCACCATTTTAGTGCATCTTCGCATGCGCAGAAGATAGATAGTGCTTTACGCTCGAGGTGGCACAAACTCCCTAATGGCATAGCACCATTGTGCACTCGGGCACACAACCTGCACTGAGCAGCTCGTCAACGTCGTCCATTCCACAAGGCCATTTGAGGTTACGGAATTTATGAATGTTGATTTGGACATGTGGTGAAAATGTGAAGGCAATTGAAGATCTTCTGCCACGGAGACACACTTCGAATGATGAATATCATGCTTTTCTAGAAATGTCTTAAAATCATTTTGTGACTTAAGGGGAGTTTGGAAAATTAGTTTGTGTACTGTGTCTGAAATTCAACGTTGAATAACTTCAAGTTAATAAATCCAGTGCTACTTAGTAACCAAAGTCTAGGTTCGTCTCAATTTCGGAACGCTAATAACGTAAAACTGAAAGTAGTGACTAGACTTACAAAATCATTCAAATACATGTGCCAAGAAATGTTTCTCGCACGCTCCCCGCAAGTCACCACCTCTCAAGTCACCGCCTCTCGAGTCACCGCCTCTCGAATCACCGCCTCTCGAGTCACCGCCTCTCGAGTCACCGCCTCTCGAGTCACCGCCTCTCGAGTCACCGCCTCTCGAGTCACCGCCTCTCGAGTCACCGCCTCTCGAGTCACCGCCTCTCGAGCCACCGCCGCCCCAGACGTCACCGCCCACATGGCGCCTCTTCCCCAACCGTCACCGTCACCGCCGCCGGAACAGCAGCCGCCTGCAGCTCTCCCGTCGCAGCAGGTGTCGCGCCCTCGCCCTGACCCAGACGTGGCCAGGCGGGGGCGGGAGCTGGGGGCGAGACGTGACGCACAGCCTGCGTGCGCGGCCGTGCGCGTCGCGAGCGGTGGCGTGCGGTCTGTCGCGCGTTTATTTGATTTGCGAGGGGGCGCAAAGTGGCGTGGGCGGGGGCTGCCGGGGCCCCTCCGGGCTGGGCTGGGCACGCGCTGCGGCCCGATGGGGTCCACTCGGTCAGCAAGGGCATGGCCAGGGCAGGGCGTTGTTTTCGCTGTGCTGTGGGGACACTGCCTTGGTAGTTATTACGTAAGACAGAAAACAGTTCCTGTGCATACATTTTGGATGGGAGATGAGGGCTCCAACTGGATTGCGTTTCCTCTAGAGATGTTCACTGGACGTTCATCAGGGAAAGTAAAAAAAAAGGTTCTGAATAAGTGCAATCAGTTTGTTAATAATGGAATAGTATAACAGAATCTGAAGCGTTTATTAAACGGTCTCCACGATCAGGAATAATTGGGTATTTCTAAAGAGAAAGAGGCCATTTTAGGAAGAGATGCAATTAAGCATTATTTGCGGATTATTTAGGACGTTTTTTCCAAACATGGGCAACGCATGATAAATTTAGATGTCGTAGTCACTTGATTAATATGCGATAAATAGGTCTGTAGATACAAACATAATGATTTAATTGTTGTTCTGCTCAGGAATACAGACTTGAGGTAAGGTACTTACACAATGGTAGAGTAGGGACTGTTTGGTACTGAGGAAATGACTGTAAAGGATGGTGACACAAGTCTAATTGCGAGTGAGACGATGAAATAAAAAAACAAACGAATATCATTGAAGATAATTTTAAGATATCATCGTCATTTCAATCATCGATGATAAAGTAAGATACATTTATTTATTGCAACTTCATAAATAATAATTATAAGAAGATTTAATGGTATATATAACGGCGATGACCTTTCGATGTCTCAACTTGAGTAGAATTAAATTAATTGTCCTCCTCCGAAATCACTGTCTACAACCGTCTACGAAAGTCGTGAAGAGCGCGCGCTGTGAATTCGGCGCGTACCGCCGCGCTGCGTCGGCATGATGCCCAGAGTACACTGCAAGGGCCATTGTTCTCGACGTCGTGTGAGGTGCTTCACGCATTAGCGAGAACAAAACGGGCGTGTCGACCCAGCGGGCGGGCGAGGCGTGCGGCCGGGGGCGGAGCGGGGCGGGGTGGGACGGAGTGCGCTAGGCCGGGTTGGGCGGGAGGGCGGCAAAGCGGGGCGGGGAGGGGCGAGCCGGGCCGACGAGGAGAAAGGTCGCGG
>JAZDUA010000270.1:7500-62500 GCA_038098605.1 Gryllus longicercus
GCGGGGGCGGAAGGGCAGGTGGCAGAGCGGAGGCGGGGTGGGGCGGGGATTATTCGAAAGTTTTCAGCGGTGCACGTAATTATTTGTAGGGAGCTTCGATGTGCGTAAAATAACCCTTTGACGTACGAATGCTTTCAAAATTTCATAACTTTGTAGAATGTGGGTTAGGCTTTTCAAATTGCTACAAAAACTTTATTCTAGTACATTTTATGAATTCTGACAGCAATTTTGAGGTCGTTTTGAAAACTTCAGTAATATTACAAAAATAATTTAGAACTTACGATTATCATTAAGTAAATCATCGCGACAAATGTAAGCAATGCTTTATCACTGACGAAAATTATTGGATATCATTAAGTTTTCATACATAATAACTTCTTGCCTATTATATGATTCATGTCACCCTTCAGTTCAACAGAACAACATTGGTAATATACAGAACGTCAAATCGCAGTTTCCCGGTGCGAAACTTCGACACGTTTTTCCTTCCTTCAATCTGAAATCACAACTCTTGGTCTTGAAAAATATTTATTCTTATTTCTATAAAACTTCGATTTATACATTATACATTTTATGGAGTAGTTAAGGAAAATAATATTTGTACTTGATATAATTTTTTATTTGTAGTTAATATTATTTGCGTCCGTTCAAAATTCAAAATAAAAAAACGAAAGTGTGATTTCTTGAATCCGTCCGTCCTCTTTTCCACCATTCCCTCGTCCTGCTTCTATCTTCTTTCTCTTCTCTCTCCCTCTCTCCGTCTCCGCCTCCCTCTCTCCGTCTCCGCCTCCCTCTCTCCGTCTCCGCCTCCCTCTCTCCGTCTCCGCCTCCCTCTCTCCGTCTCCGCCTCCCTCCCCCTCCCTTCCCCTCTCCTCGGAGTAAAATTACGGACTAAAAGAAAAAGAGAATACGAACAAACTGTACGAGAAACTGTAAACAACAAATGGAATTGAAAATACAAATACACTAAACCGAATGCTCTGATAGAACTTCTACTATATATTTAAATTAATCATGCCCGCACAGAGGATTGTCACAACATTTTCTTTTACTGGAGTAGAATTATTTCCTTGAAATTTTCCAGTACTTAATAATCAAAATTGATGCTATGCATTTTGGATATTTGTAAAGTATTTGTAATATTAAGAGTAGTGCTGTGAAACGTTGTTTGTTTATATATATATATTATGTCTTCTAAATATTCAAAAATTTGAATAAATCATAGAAATATATGATTTTATATATTTAAGTTTGTTATTCTTTTCTGTTACAGGTCAGTACTCAGAAATTACCTGTCCGGTGTATTACGGTAAGTTTATTGTAAAATCTAATGTAAAAGAGCTCCTTCCATTACATGAATGATAGCGAAGCGGGAGTGAAAATGGGCTATAGGTTAAAAAGAAGCTCATAGAGAAGTTACTATATAAACTCTCCGCAAAACACGACAATGGAAAAAATAATTTGTGCCTATAAGATTTATTTAACAAAATAGATTATTTATTTTAGAAAACAGATATTTTAAGATATTTAAATATTTGAAATCGTTGCATTGAAATCTTAAGTCAAGGTCGAATGAATTCAGCATGTGACATAGGTATGCTATCCGTAATATTGTTCGTTTGATAACAGTCGGCATGGGGTAAACCTACATTTTATTTGTTTCGTTTTGAGTCGACTTACTAGACGGTAAGACGAGGACGAGCTACTACGAGACGGTTCTTCATGTGTGTAATGAAAATTGTTGGTAATTCACGGCCATTGCAATCCCTTTTAACTTCTCACCTAATTTCATTTTCAAATCTTTTACAGCATTATCAAAGCTTTTATGAAACGTTTATGCGTTCATTCAGGGTTGGTTGATTTTGTAAAACCAATTATTAGTAATACAAAGTAGATTCTTGTCCTCGGTTCTTTGCCAGAAAAGTAAGAAAGGCGGTACCCCATGTTTTATTATTTTTGGTGAGAGCTTAACGCATTCGTATTCGGCCCCATGCTGGTGGGCAGTTGAGTGTGTTTGTGTGTGTGTGTGTGTGTGTGTGTGTGTGTGTGTGTGTGTGTGTGTGTGTGTGTGTGATGGGAGGGGGAAGGGGAGGCCGCGATCCTTCCGCTCCCGCGCCTACTTCCCCCGTCTGCCGCCAGAGCGCCTTGCTGTCGCTGTCGCCGTCGCCCTGCCGGCCTCCGCTCGTGGAATTAAAAATTAATTGCGCAAACAGACTTAATGCGTTTTTAATGGAAACGTGTATTTTTAATTAAATTCGTTTCGTATTAGCGTTAATTTTGTATGATACCGAAAAGAGCTGAATACGCAATAATTCAGAAATATTTCCGAAAGGTAGGACGTGCATTGTTTTGTTTTTTTAGATTGTGATGCGTTGTAAAAGCCTTTTGTTGGGAATACACGTGCGGAACGCAGGGCGTGAATGCGAAGGAAGATTCATAATTTGTGCAATACACGGCCATTTTGAAACGATTTTCTCTCAGTTGATACAAACTAATCAGAAAGAAGTACTTCAAAATGTTTCTGTACAGAAGCCGTAAGAGGTCTTCCTAAGCGAATCAACTATTGGCGCAATTTTAGCAAGAAAACGAAAGGTTAATTCATAGTTCGTGTATTGTGGTGAATATGGAATAGGCCTCTTATCAACGAACAGGAAAACGGCGTGAAGGTTATTTTCTTAAGAGAAAGCGATTTAAACACGAGAGAAAAGTTTCCTTGCTTATGTGTTCAGCACATGACTTTGACAGAATCGATTACTGCCTCATCGATAATGGCGGCTGTAGGTGTTCGAAGGAACACAGAACGAGAAATGAGATGGTGAGCATTTTCTGCCATATATCGTGTTTGACAGCCGATCCGTTTCACCTATCACAACTTCCAAACTGTTGCAACGGTAACGCGAATATAATTTCTATAAATCATTTCCAGTCTGACGTGAGACTTATAGGCTTTGTTGCCTGGACTCCAAAGATCTATCGACTGATCGATTTTTGATAAGTAAGTTTGACGCCACTTTGGCCTCCTGGTAACTATTCGATGCTAGGGGAAAGAACTGTGTTGAGAAACTTATTTATCTCAATATTCCAAAAGGGTGAAAGAAAGCAGTGCAGGGCGTTAAAGACTTATTAGGCAAGTCAGTTACCCAGAAATATACCAATAGAGATATTTTGAATACAATAAAAATTAAGTGGTCTTTTATCTCGAACACATTTGAGATATTTTGTGGTCTTAGATGAGTGTGTTTATCTTCTTCGTTTTTTAGTGATGTATTGTAGCGAACATTTTGTACATTCATACACTTTGCTCATAAAAAAGTAATTTAAATAATACATTTTAAAATAAAGCGAATGTTTTTTATTAGAATAGGTAATGCTTTTAAAAATTACGGTAAAATCTGAAAGCGATACGATAGTTACTGCGAAACAAGTGTTGTCGTTATTAAAAACGAACTCGCACACAAAAGAAGCTTAGGATTATTCTCTAAATGTACTGCATTGTACTCAAAACAGTATAGAATTTCAACTAGGGGAAGAATATCATTATAATTCAGAAACATCCATTTTATAGCGCTACTTTATTTCTAGATTAATAAGTGTTAATTTCTCATTTTATCTACTTACGTGATTCTCAGAAATGAAAAAGATGGCGATGTATTTAGTAGGATAACCTGAAATGAAAGCGCGCAATGCCCCGCGGAATATTGCGGGCAAGCAAAGCATCCGCAGAGGTGGAGGTGATAGATGTGGTAGAGGTGGAGGTGGGGGTGGAAACAGGCGCCTCCGCCCTCGGCTTGCCGACCTTCCACCTCTGTTACCGACGCATCTCTTCATCTGCGTCCAATCCGCCGCCCCGCCGACGGCTGCATCGCAACTCAAGCCCACGTCCACACCAAGTGGGCCTCTTCCTCCGCCTTCCTTCACGTCTCCCCCTTCGCTGACACACACGTCTCCGCTTTAATCCCTCCCGCGTTGTCCCTTAATTTCAACATCACGAGAGTGCGCCTCTTCCTCCGCCTTCGTCCACGCCGCTGGCCCGCCTTCCTTCACGTCTCCCCTTTCGCTGACACACACGTCTCCTCTTTAATCCCTCCCGCGTTGTCCCTTAATTTCAACATCACGAGAGTGCGCCTCTTCCTCCGCCTTCGTCCACGCCGCTGGCCCGCCTTCCTTCACGTCTCCCTCTGCGCTGACACACACGTCTCCTCTTTAATCCCTCCCGCGTTGTCCCTTAATTTCAACATCACGAGAGTGCGCCTCTTCCTCCGCCTTCGTCCACGCCGCTGGCCCGCCTTCCTTCACGTCTCCCTCTGCGCTGACACACACGTCTCCGCTTTAATCCCTCCCGCGTTGTCCCTTAATTTCAACGTCACGAGAGTGCGCCTCTTCCTCCGCCTTCGTCCACGCCGCTGGCCCGCCTTCCTTCACGTCTCCCCTTTCGCTGACACACACGTCTCCTCTTTAATCCCTCCCGCGTTGTCCCTTAATTTCAACATCACGAGAGTGCGCCTCTTCCTCCGCCTTCGTCCACGCCGCTGGCCCGCCTTCCTTCACGTCTCCCCCTTCGCTGACACACACGTCTCCGCTTTAATCCCACCCGCGTTGTCCCTTAATTTCAACATCACGAGAGTGCGCCTCTTCCTCCGCCTTCGTCTACGCCGCTGGCCCGCCTTCCTTCACGTCTCCCTCTGCGCTGACACACACGTCTCCGCTTTAATCCCTCCCGCGTTGTCCCTTAATTTCAACGTCACGAGAGTGCGCCTCTTTCTCCGCCTTCGTCCACGCCGCTGGCCCGCCTTCCTTCACGTCTCCCCCTTCGCTGACACACACGTCTCCGCTTTAATCCCACCCGCGTTGTCCCTTAATTTCAACATCACGAGAGTGCGCCTCTTCCTCCGCCTTCGTCTACGCCGCTGGCCCGCCTTCCTTCACGTCTCCCTCTGCGCTGACACACACGTCTCCGCTTTAATCCCTCCCGCGTTGTCCCTTAATTTCAACGTCACGAGAGTGCGCCTCTTCCTCCGCCTTCGTCCACGCCGCTGGCCCGCCTTCCTTCACGTCTCCCCCTTCGCTGACACACACGTCTCCGCTTTAATCCCTCCCGCATTGTCCCTTAATTTCAACATCACGAGAGTATATATCACTTCTACACCCGCCTTGCACATTCATCTCCTTCTCTTCCATCTCCAACTTCACTTCCGTTAGCTGTTAAGCGCACCACCGCTATGTCCTTCTTAACCTCTACCTGTGCCTCCACCTCATCGTCCGCTTCACCCACGTCCACATGCACCTCCACCACCGTCTGAGTGTCGGCCTCCAGTTCAGCCTGCGCGCTGGCCTCCGCCTTTATCTCCGCACTGCTTGCGCCTCCGCCTCGTCTCCGCTTCGTCTCCGTCTCCGCCTCTGCCTCCACACAGCCTCCGCAGTCCTTAGCGCGCGGTTTTGTAAATGGTTTATTGCGCTTGGTCCGCATTCCTCCGCGTGCGCATCTTCCCTCTCCCCTCCTCCTCCTCCTCCTGCTCCTCCCCCGCGCGGTGTAAACATCGGTTGCTGCTCTGTGCTGCGCCGCGCCGCGCCGCGCCGCCCCGGACCGCTTTTGTCCGCGGGCGCCGCCGCGCAGATATCGTTCCCGGCCGCAGCCACGCGTGAAATCCCGGCGCTGAGGCGGCGGCGGCGGCGGCGCTCTCGCGGAACCCTCAGCCCCTCTGCGGCCGCAGCGGCTGCGCGCGCAGCGCCCGAGGTGGCTCAGGGCAGCAACTGATGTCGTATCAGGCCCACCGACCGGGAGGGCCTTGGCAGGAGTTTCGACACTGCAAGTAGAGCTACGTCGATTTCCGTCGTTGTGTAGACGTGAATTCCAGATATCAACTGCTCTGATCGGTAGTTTTGTGTGGATGCTCCGTTCAAAACCAGGCGAATGCCAAGGCAGTACCCTAACAAACGGGCATGGGCCGCACATTATTCCTTACCCTTCCTTATCATATCATCCGTTACCCATACTTTCACTGACATGCACTACAGTCGCGAGATCAGAACCCAGAGGAGATGGTTCATCCTGAGGCGGTATCCCTGTGAAGAAGATTCTCGGTGGGAGATTCTTTCTGTGTGCCGCGAATAGGTTGGCTCACCGTCCAGCGGGGAAGAACTGTCACATCCCTTGATAAAAAAAATTAACTCCACTCTTGGGGACTAATGACCATAGCAGTTGACGCGCCCGGAAACACGAAATGGCCAATCAATCAATCAATCTATCTATCTATGAAGCAAGTACGGGCGCTCAGGTCCGAAGCGCCAGCGCTCGGTGCGTCCGCACGGGCTCCTCCCTCCAAACACGTCCCCGTCCATCTCGCGCCCCTCCAACTAGCAGAAACACTCTTCTTTGGACAAACAAACATTTGTGAACAAGGGCTTCGTCATGAAGGAACCATTATTGAAGGAGTTGACTGACTCGAAGATACAGAACACTAGAGTGGTACAACAATTATAATTACCATAAAAATTAATTACGAAGTTAGTAAAACAAAATCAAGTTCCTCACAACACTTAAACGTATTCAAACGTCTGTCATGTAAAATGGTGTAACGTATATGTCAGAGAGACAGTGATTAGTTTATGATGGGAAGTATACAGAATTGGAACTGAACTTACTGCAATTGGACTCATGCAGTGATTGTAAAGCTGAGAAAATTTTTTTAGAGAAGGTGGAGTTAAATTGTGTTTTTGTTTGTATTTATTTTCATGCAGTAATTTCAAATCACGACGATATTATTAACGAGATCAAATAGCAATGGGGAGGCGAAAAGGACAGTTGTTGTGTTATTATTTTTTACCATTATTATAAAACAAGTATCGTAAATACTCACAATCCGCAAGTAAGGTTGTTACTTGATAATAATTCATTTAAATGCGACCATCCCGAGAATAAAGGGACGAAAATATATTTTTTTCCAATATTTCACCACCAGTTTCTTATATTCTTGTTACTGATTTCGGAATAAAGGTAGGTGGAGCTAAAGAAACTAAAAAATAATTGAATTCCAGTTTTCAGAGTTATTGATCGCCAGGGAATAAGAATTCAAATTTTACTGATCAATATAGTAATATTGACGCAGTGTATCATACTTGACAGACGACCTGACGAATATTTTGTCTGAATACATCGGTTTGAGGAATGTGTGTATGTGTGTGGCATGTTTGTTTAGCGCTGATCTTAGGGATACCTGTAGGAGTGAGGAGGCCAACACCTGCCGCTCTTTCGTCCCCCGCCCCCTCCGTCACGGCTATCACCTCTCGTGCCCCGCCCGCGCCCGCGCCCCGCCCGCGCCCCGCCCCTGGGCCGGCAATCAGCGTCGTGCATGGCGCGCCCCTCCGCCTCCGCCGCGTCACGTTGTTGGTTTAATGTTATTAAGTGTGGCCAGGGCTGCCCAACTTACCCGCCCAAATACGCTCAGCCGCCCGGCCACCCAGAAACGCCCTCACTCCCCAAAACGCCCTCACTCCCCAAAACGCCCTCACTCCCCAAAACGCCCTCACTCCCCAAAACGCCCTCACTCCCCAAAACGCCCTCACTCCCCAAAACGCCCTCACTCCCCAAAACGCCTTCACTCCCCAAAACGCCTTCACTCCCCAAAACGCCCTCACTCTCCAAAACGCTCTCACTCCCCAAAACGCCTGCCCGGCAAGACACGACCACCGATTCCGACAATAATGGCGGTTCAGGCGATGATTACTCGTGGTTTGACGGCAGCGGCAGCGGTGGTGGCGGCGCGGGTTGCTAACGGCAGAGATCTTCTTATAGCTCTTGTGCACTTTTGTCTGTCTTTTTTTTTCTATGAAAAGTGTTGCAATATTTCCTTGACATGGAAACCTATTCACCTATTTTTGACAAATGTTTAAAAACGGTTGTAAAAATACGGAATGTTACAATGACAAAACACAAATATTATGAGGTTTCTTAGTTTTTTTCCGCCGTCGTACAATGTAGTTGCTTTTACACGGCTTGAATGAGATGGAGAGGCCGTCTTGGGTAAATAGCAGTATTCTGAAAGTGAAAATATTATGTAATGTAGGTTTTGTATGTTTTGAAAGCCTTGAAATGAAATAAACCTTTGCACTACTGATAATTTGAAAATATTTTCACATTTTTTGTTGATAACTTGTTGTGGATAATTTTTTTACATACTGATAACTTTTGTAGTATACTTATTTTTTATATTAAGTTTGCCATTAAATTGTCCAAGGGAAAAGTGAATTGTTTGTAATTTTTTTATACTTCAACAACAGTCGTGTATAATTATTTTCCAAAACGTTTCTGTATTCATGAGAAAATTTAATATTATAAACAAACATGTTATAGTCATTATTCATTGATAGACGTCAATGTAATTAATTTGTAATATTTGTTTGTCAGAAAGTATGTTCCTAGAATGTGATACAGATGGGAAAATGTTCTTTGGTTATCCGCATAAAATATCGAAGTAAATACAGATTAATGCTTTAGACAAAATGAGTAGTTAGATATATCTACTTCGTAAATGGCATTATTCTTCACAGTTTTCATTATTAGAGAACTTGCACTCTTTGATGTATGTTAATAAATGAATTTGAAATTCTTTTCTGTTATTTAATGTAACATTTCTTCTAAATATTTTTCTTAATTCTTCAGGCCCTATCCCAAATGTGGCAACTGACGATGACGCAATGAATTATTGGATTAGGAACGAGTCCTAAATTTCCCGGCTGACGCTATTAATTTCGTGAAAGTAAACGAAGTCGCCCTCTGATGATACAGGGCTCGCACCTATTACGTGGGTAACCTATAATTTGAAACCTCAGCGGAGGGCCCGCCGAAAACAAGAGCCGGGTTGTTCCTCGTTTCTTGTTTCTCTCGCATCCTCTTGCAGCAGGGTTGCCACATGGTTCATAAGCTTTTTCCTCAAATGCCGGATAACAATTCTCCAAATATGTTCGTTTCAATAAAAAAAAGTTCCCGATTAAATGTTTGCAAATTAAAATATGATTTCTAAGCCCTAATATTTTATGTAAGATATTGAAATAAATTCAAAATTCTGATAAAATGTGTTCGCTTGAAAGTTTTGGTAACTGTTCAACAAGCGTATTAGTAGAAAAAAGTAAAATATATTATTGCTTTCTATATTACAATATCAACCCTAAGAATGTTCAATCTTATTAGCCCGTTAAAATATTTTGAGTGCAAAACAAATAGAGCCATATTAACAGTAAAGGTCCTGGGGTTCGAGTCACATTCTTGACAATAGATTCATAGCTGAATAGCATTCTGCCGCTGTCTGGAGGAGAATTCTGTGGGATTGTTCCTCTGATCGCTAGCTTTTGTTAGTTTCTCCGATTAATAGTGGGCGAATTTTGGAACAGAACTCAAAAAAGCGGACCACAGACCGCGTGTGTTGTTCCCTTTTTTATCCTTGCCCTGTCCTCTTTCCTTGTACAGACACACATGCACTACACAACCACATATATCAGAAGGCAGTTTAGAACTCATCCCTCCTGGGCCGATGACCTGCTGGGGGGAGGTCCCCCATTTTCTCCTGGTGGAGAGAATTCGGCAAGCGGACGTGCACGTCAGCGCCGAATCTCACAGTCCAGCAGGAGAGGCACATTTACACCTCTCCGCAATATGAGGCAGTCACGCAATAACGTGAGACTAATGACCAAAGTAATTGATGCACCCGGAAACGCTGAAACCTCCCCCGCTCAGTGGACCACGTCCCCGATCTGGCAACGCTGCCTCGCGGCTTCCCGAATCTCACGCTCTCTGGGGCCTGCGCGCGACCGCAGCCGCAGACACACGCGGGAGGGGCACAACACGAGCAACGGAAGGTAAATCACGCGCCCCGAGGCATGTGATCAGAGAGAAAAGAACGTGGGAACGAGAACGGCCGGCGAAGGACCGTGGTAAGGGAGGCAAAAAGAGAGGAAAACATTTCCTCAAATTATGGGGAGAAATAAATTCGTGACCGCTTTGATTAAACGTTGTGTGGCTGATGCCTCAGGGGTGTGTACTAGTCCTCCATAGATCTTCAACAGTCTGTGATCTGGAATTTCATTGGACAACTGAATTTTCTGCTTGGCCGTAGACCTGGTTAACTAGCACCGTAACACAGAACAGACTTCATTACTTTATTGCAATGCATTGCACGTTGAATTGTCTGCATTATATTTATGCACAGAAATATTTCAACGTATATCTCACTTCAACCCAAAATACAGAAAATAGGAGACAAATACAAATTTCTTACGTACTCTAAAATTCAAGGAGTGTGCACTTCACGGGAATTATTTGAAAGACTAAAAAGTAGTTTATCGACCAAAACATTAAATCTTTAGTAACTATATTATATACCTTTCTGTTTTGGTATTCTCGAAAATAATGTGTTGTAAACAATATTTTATATGTGAAACACTATTTTATTTAACACATGGACTGCTTCGAAAAACTTGGAAAAGTTCTGTTGTCATGGCAACGAATTCTGTTCAACATACGAAAATGAAGGTTAAGCTTCATAACCAGATTTTTTGAAGTTTCATTTGCTCGAATAAAATATTCAGTTTTCCTTTCCAAGTGTTCCCAAAACGCATTAAGAACGGGACATTATTACATTCCTCAAGTACAGAGGCGTGTAGAAAGGGAAGGCGAGAGTGCGAGCGGGTGCAACCGGGAGGGTTGGCGCCTTGCGCGCCGGCGTGTGCGGAAGTGTGAGTGGGGCAGCTGTGGTTTCTGGGTCGCTTCCGCCCCTCCACCCCAAAGCCCCCGCTTAGTTGGACTTGAGGGGGTTGGGGTGGCGTCGGAAGCTGTGGTGTCCTTATCAGGGTCTATCTCGCGCCAATTCCGCGCAATCGATAATGCAGCCTTATTACTCGCTCCAGGAGCTGCCAGAGGAACAAATTTCCTGCAGGGAGGTAGATTGGTTTGTTATCGCCCTTTTGGTCTGATAGCAAGCATGCACAATTATCTGATAAAACTAAATATAACTTTATATTAAACTGCTGGCCTGAGAAGTGGAGCAAATGTTCAAAAATAAAAAGATAAATTTAATAATTTTTTTCTTAACATTGTAATTTCTGTGTGTGTACAGTATGCAATGCCTTTTTTAGATTTTCCTTACCGTTTAATTCGGTGAATTTTTCTTAACTTCTGACACAATATTATTTAAAGTAATCCCATTTCTCGTTCGGGATACAATGTGGCGAACTGACATTAATATAATTAACAATAAATCGCCAAAATTATTAATTTTACAGGTGAGTTAATTTTTATACCCACAAGCAAAATGTTTTGTGATGATGTCATTTACTTGTATTCTTGGATATATAATTGCCCCAACAATTATTTTCAAAAAAGATCATTTCCTTCGCCTGCGTATGTGCAGATAACCTCATTCAATTCGAACGTTGTTTTTTTCTTTCTTGTATACGGACTTGTTCCCCGGCATACAAACCAACAACATGGAGGAAAAATCGAACCAAACAAAAAAAATCACTTTCATTCTGAAAGGAAAACCGATTTTTTTTCTTTACCCAGATAAAGGTAAAATGAGTGTTTACTGTGGAATGCAATTGTACCAGCTGGAAAGAAAGGGATTATGTTTGTAGGAAATAAATGTAAGATATGTAAAAGAAGTTCTTATTTGTCCCAGTTTCCTTTGGTAGCTCACAGGCTTCATGCGATTGGCGACCGCTGATCTCGATTCTTGCGGATCGATGACGCCGCCGGCGCCGCCGCCGCCGATAATCGACATTCGCGCATTACTGGAATTGACAGCCTTATCTAATAAACCGCTATATATTTCACGGCGTTTGACGTGCTCGAAATTATTGTTGATGAAAAACACGTCATATTGACAGCCGAAATGGACGTGTTGGTTGCATGTTGGCACCACACAAACGCCCTGTTCTCTTTCGTAGCATTTCATTTGCGATCTGTAATTTTGACTCTTCAACCGTTTTGTTCTAACATGTAGCTTTCAAAGGGAGCTGTCGTGTTATCTGGGTTTGTTATTCAATGTTCGCATTGCAATGAAAAGGCGACGCTTTACAGTATTTTTTGTCTATTCAAACGGTACAGTTATAAATGTCTACCCGTGTCAGTTACTTGTCAGAACACGTGAATCTAAAAGTTTTTTATGTAAATAAACTTTATTGACTTCAATTTTGAGAAACACATCAGATTTGGAAATTCTATAAACTGGTAAAATAAAATGGAATGCGTGCCTAATTTAACTGGTGATTTTATCTTTAGTACGAAGAGTTACCATCTGCATTGAAATGTTTTCTAAGGAATTTTTTTCGTACCTGGGGAAAATTGCATGGAGTCTGAGTTTTAGGTTTCCCTTTCAGAAAAGTATTTTGATCGCCCGGTCTCATACATACGTCATACACCAATTAGATATGGGTTAAATAGAATGGAATGTTCACACATCTGCAACTAGTTTAATGAAGTAGCCCACACACATCCGCACTTTTCCGGGTTGTGGTGTAGACTATAGCTACTTTTCAGGAGAGAACATATTTTCTTTCCCGTATGCATACGTAGACGTAATAATATACGTAGTATAGGGAACGTTATGTAATGCTGAGGAAAATCAATTTCGATATTTCAATGAATATACACATTTTGGGATCTCCTGATACTGAAATAATGTTAGTTTGTTTTGTAAGCGCTCGCTCGCTCGCCCGCCCGTCCGCCCGCCCGCCCGCCCGCCCGCCCGCCCGCCCGCCCGCCCGCCCGCCCGCCCGCCCGCCCGCCCGCTCGCCCGTCCGTCCGTCCGTCTGTGAACACCACTAGTGATCAACATTTCTCAGTTGATCTGGCTTGACTCGAAGCGCTGCGATTTTGAAAAACTGTCTTCCAAATTTCGGGGACTTTACATGAAGCCCCCCGGACATTTTCAAAATTTCCTCAAAAACAGCTCCGAATTTTTTGTTTAAATTTCTTGTAAAATTAAAGTGAAATACACGTACAAAGGTGGAAAAAGTCCTATTTTTTGGAAATGGTCCACTCTTCCCTCATGTGAGCGCGTGGTGAGTTGCGAAGGCCTGGGAGGTCCCGGGTGAAGCCCGGCCGCTGTGGGTGCTCTCTGTCGTCCGGCGGCGGCGGAGGAGGAGGCGGCGGCGCGCGGAGGCCGCCTGCGGAGGCAGACTGGTGCGAGGGCGGCGCGCGGGATGCGGGGATCGGCGCAAAGCCGCGGGCTCGTGGGGGCTTGCGGCCGCCTCGTCCCCGCCCCCGCCCCCGCCCCCGCTGCCGCCACCTGAGCCTGTCCCCACCGCCTGAGCCACTCGCCTCCGGGCCGCGGCGGCGACGGTAGTGGTTGCCGCGGTGGCTGTGGCAGCGGGGGCGGCAGCTGCGGCAGCGGCGGGATCTGGGGCCAGGGGTGGCGGTTGCGTCGGCGGCGGCGGAGGGCGTTGGGCGACAGGCGAGCAGGCCGCCGGCTGCGAGGCTACCCGTGCCTGTCGCCCTAGGGCCTTGGCTGAGCTGCGCGCATTTCTCCGAGAATTCTCGACCGGAGCAACTCTCCGGAAGGGTAGGATGGAATGTGGAGCTCTCTGCTAATCTCGTATTATTTTACCGTTGTCGATACTTTCAGTTGATGTCTTCATTAAAAACTATGTTGAAAACTAAAGGGAAAATTAAATTGGAAAGAAAAAATAAAGAAAATAAGAATTTTTGAACTCTTCCGCAATCACGTTCTCTACAGATTTCACTATGATACGCAACATAACGTTGCATACGATAGGGTTACGGATTCTATTGAAGAAGACTCCTTCCCGCACGCTGCTCCCGACATCCGAAAGATTCCTCGTCCGATCCCGTCTTCCGTTCTCACTCGCGCCTTCGCCGCCCGCCACGGCAGTTACCGCTGGCGATATGAGGCTTCCATCCCGCGCCTCTCCGCCACGCCCCCGCCCTCCATTGAACGATTCCGCGCGCTGTTTCCTCCTGCGACGCCCTCGCCCTGCCCTCATTCGCTCCCCCGCCTGCAACTCCAGCTTGTTTTCTCATTATTCCCTAGCTCACCCCTTTTCTTGATAGTAGCATACCGGCTGAGGTGGCTCAGGGAAACTATTGGTATTGCCGCGTCTCTGAAAGTCTGAAAAAGGGTCGTTATTTGAATCTAATACATAGGGCAAACGAACCGGCCATGAGGTACAGCAAATAGAAATTCACCGTTACGACCTCTTCTCGGTCTGAGAGGTTGTGGGCTATGGTGAGGATATTGGAAAGAAAAAGGTTATTGTTGTTAATTGACGCTCTTGGGCTGGTAACGTGATGGCTCGCTTGGGCTGGTTTCGGAAAGAATTGGAACATTTTTTCCTACTAGGATTGTGAAATGTATTTATGGAATTCATAAATTAATTTTTTATTGAAAGACAAGTGTAATTTATGGATAATAAAAAAACTCTAAAAACACCGTCTTCTGAACTTCTATAATCTGGATACTGTTCTCAGGTGCAGAAGTGATCTTTTTCTTGCCAAAACCTTCTTGAATGGACTTCAGATCATTTTTGTCTACTGTTCAGTGAGAAGCGGAGGAACACTAATTGTAATCTGTTTCTTTTAGCACTGACGCAAAGCCGTTGTTGGAGGTTGTCTCCATGAACGTCCCGATTACTTGGACATCCCTGGGGATAGGTTGCGGTCACGTTTTGATATACAGTGAACGGGGCAAAGGAAAAAGAATTTTTCTCGGATTTACACGATTGCAGACATTTTATTCCAAAGTGCAAACAGTTCGGGGGTATCAAATGTGTCGTTGGTCTTGATTACAGAATTTGAATGGAATGGCACATGTCACTTGAAACCCTATCAGGTACGTGCCACTGTTCAAAATAATTTGAACAGTTTTGGTTTGTGTATAGCGATCTTGTCACTTTATTCAAATGTAATGGAATTTTGAGTCAGCGACCAAGCGTACCTGTTCATGCGCCAGCGTGGCCATTCGCAACATGGTGGATCGCTGGTGGCGAAGCGGTGGTGGCTGAGCTGTGGTAGCGATTGCTAAGCGGTGGTGATGGTCGTGACTGAGCGGTGATGGTGATAGTGGTGGCTGGGAAGTGGTGGGTGAGCGGTGAGGAAAAAGCGGTCGTGGTGACGGTGTGACTGACCGAATATGGCGAAGCGGTGATGGCGAAGCGGTGATGGCGAAGCGGTGATGGCGAAGCGGTGATGGCGAAGCGGTGATGGCGAAGCGGTGATGGCGAAGCGGTGATGGCGAAGCGGTGATGGCGAAGCGGTGATGGCGAAGCGGTGATGGCGAAGCGGTGATGGCGAAGCGGTGATGGCGAAGCGGTGATGGCGAAGCGGTGATGGCGAAGCGGTGATGGCGAAGCGGTGATGGCGAAGCGGTGATGGCGAAGCGGTGATGGCGAAGCGGTGATGGCGAAGCGGTGATGGCGAAGCGGTGATGGCGAAGCGGTGATGGCGAAGCGGTGATGGCGAAGCGGTGATGGCGAAGCGGTGATGGCGAAGCGGTGATGGCGAAGCGGTGATGGCGAAGCGGTGATGGCGAAGCGGTGATGGCGAAGCGGTGATGGCGAAGACAGTGAGGGCGGCGATGGCGTAGGCAGTGAGCTGCCGACAACAGTTTGCAGCGCCGCGCTTAACTGTGGCGGACGAGAGAAAAAAAAATCTGCCCCGCCCCGGGGCAGCAGGCAGAGCTGCCATACGAACGCCCCGCGGTTGCCCGTTTCCAACAGGATAGGTTTATCGATTTAATGACGCGAGCCACGCAGCAAAAAGAATTAATAAAACTATATTAAAATGTTATTATAAAAATATATCGCGCGCTACAGTAAATTGCAATGGCATTTACCGGCTTATATTCCTTTTGAAATACGCGAAGCGCGGCGTGGCACACCCGGGGTGGGGCGGGGAGGGGCAGGGCGGGGCGAGGTAGGGCGGGGCGAGGCGTGTCGGGGCGGGGAAACGCGACGCAACGCTCATATTTTTTCGAGCTCAACTTGCCCCGACTCGTTCCACCTCCTCACCCGCCCCCATTCCCACCACCGTTTGCCGCCCCCGCGCGCTTAGAACACATGTAGAACAATAAACATAACAGTTCTCGTATTTTTACAATATTTTTTGTGCCCGGTTATAAAGGCATAAAACGCAGCCGCTTGAGGTCTCGCGCGCGGACGCGAGTGCAATTTCGCCACCGCTCGTGTTGCGGGGGCGGGCGGCGCGAGGGCGCCACCGTCGCAATTTGTGTACGCGCGCTCGCGCGACGGGAGGGCGGGAAATAAGGGCAGCCGCCCGGCGGAGGAAGGGCGAGCTGCGGGGACAGATGGAACCGCGAAAGAAGGCAACGGAAACAATCGTGGGGAAAAGAAGAGAAGTTGAAGAAAACGTCACGATATTGTTGTAAAAGATGTAATCTTCTGTGAAAGAATAGAGGTAAATGAAAAAAAAGTGTAAAAAATGTCGTTAAAACCAGGCAAACTTGCCGAGATAACTGATGCCAACAACTGTTGTCAGTCCAGTGTCTCTGATCAGAAGGGTCTACAGTTGGAGTCCTGATAGTGGTGTTTTTCGGCACGAGGTAATTAGATAGGCTTAATTCAACAGATGTCTGGAGAAGAACTCTAGTGGCGGGATTCTCTCATTGGTTGTTGTACGTGGTTTCTGCGCTGAATACCAGGCGAATCACAGAACAAAGAAGCCGTGGATCACTCGCGAATTTTTCTTCCTTATCCTTGTTTTCTTCGTTCACTTTACACTCACAAGTACACTCACACGCACACGCACACTCACACGCACACGCACACCCACACGCACATTCACACGCACACTCACACGCACACTCACACGCACACTCGCACGCACACTCGCACGCACACTCACACGCACACTCGCACGCACACTCACACTCACACGCACACTCACACGCACATTCACACTCACACTCACACTCACACTCACACGCATTCTTGCAGTACTTTCCAACGCATTTGGCAGAAACACAAAATAAATAAATCAATGAAAACGAGATAAAGGATATACAAATACAGGGTTGAAACGTTGAGTTTTGGGATAGTACAACCAAAGAGCACAGACGATCACCATGGAGTAAAGAACGAAAAGAGAGAATGGAGAGTGGAACGTTGGCGGAGAGGCCGCGTGGCAACTGAAAGCGATGACGCCGCCCGCCGTCAATTGGGCATCCGCGCGGAGGGCGCGCAGAGGAAAAGAGCAGCAGCGCTGCGCAACGAGAGCAGCGGGCGGTGCAGCGGTGCGCGCCGCGAGCAGCTGTAACGCCTGCTAATGGGAAGATGGGTTATAAACGACGCTGCACCGCCCGCTAACGCGATTGGCGGAGCGCGAGCACATGGGCACTGGGCAGCGGGCAACGCCCCCGTTCCGCTCCGCAGCGCCCGCCCCCGCCCCCCACCCACGCGCCGTCCACATCGTTTGCTGTGCCAATATCAGCCCACCACCTCCTCGCTAACCGTTGCCCGCTGTTCGCTACCCGGTACTTGCTACCCCTGGACCCACTTTCTGGTACCTGCTACCCGTTTTCCTCTACCCATCTGTCCACACCTGTTGCCCGTTCTCTTTTTCTCGTTACCCGTTACCCGTTACCCGTTACTCGTTGCTGGCCGCCCACTGCCGCTCCCCGCTGCCCACCCCCCACCCTGCGCACCAACCCCCGTCTAAAACCCTCATCGCCCGCCGCTCACCAACGTCGCGCCCTCTATGGTCACTGATCCTAAGGCTCCGTTACCTCTCCCAGAATTACTACCCCAAAGTGCAGCCTTTCTTTACATCACCCCTTCCTCAGTCTCTCCCATCTCTTTACCTCATCCGCCCCTCCCCGTCAGCCACCATCACGTCCGTTACCTCCAACGCCTCCCCCTGCTTGTCACTTCAAGCAACTTCGCCTGTCACGTTTTATGGCGTGCGATCGCAATTGACGGGTTCCATTGGCAGCCGGTGGCAAAGTTGTCGTCGAGCTTGCGGCAATCAGTGTGAAGTTCTCTGTTAGCGACTGCATCCGCTGCACATCTCCGAGCCGTATTGCGCGGCAACTCTCGCCCACACAGGGAGGCGACGTCAAGTACCTAACGCACGTTAATGCTTTAATGTCGGTCGTTCTCGCTGAGGAAGAGGAGTAAGTGTGATCTTCGTTTTCTTTTTTTCTGCAGTAATTTCATGATCCATCATCGCCTTTTAATAGAAAATAGTAGTAATATTATTCCTAAATCCAAAGGACTAATTAAAAACATATCAATGTCTCTTCAGCCTCTATCAGATAACTTTAAAGTCTCAGTCTGTGTACTGTTGTTTTTTTTTCTTCCCCTTTTTCGGATTTTAGTTGAGTCGTCTTTCCCGCTACGTTTATATTTACACAATTTCCTTTATTTCTCACTAAATTTGTTAAATTGTAATTTTTATTCACCACATCAATCACATCTTAAATATACTGTGTCTCCGAAGCTATCTTTTTCTACACAGAAATTTCTTCCGCCAGTGGTATATTATCATAAATAATACTTCTTACTAGCATCGATCTCAAACACACCCTCAGTTGATTACCCGCAGCCGTTCATTACCGTCACCTTTTCATAGGGAGTAACCATCCTTGCCATTAGAAAGAAGTAAATAAGTTGTCTTTCTTACGTACTTGTAACGATTTTGTTGGATGTGAAGTGGAATTGCGAAAGTCCATCGAAGTTCCCAGACCTGCCGCCCCACGCCTTGCAGCAAATTCACTTAAGCTGTCTCATATCGCTGGGAGGATCGCGTCGAATCCTTTGCACTGGCTGGCGCCAGCCCTCGCCATTGCCACTGCTACTCTATTTACTCCACCGGCCATCACAGAATCCGCCGGCGCAGACATTTTGTAACGAACGTGATCCTTTGCCACCCACCCACTCACCAACCCGCTCACCCCCACTCGCCCTGCCAGTGGCCCTCCCAGTGCCACCCAGCGATTCACCGAGTCTCCCCATCATTGGTCCCATCTTTCGCTAGCGCACTCGCCCCGTCACTTGCTTGCCCTCTCGCCTCTCCCACTCGCTCGCCCACTCGCTCGCCCGCTCGCTCTCGCGTCTTTCGCTATTGTCGATTCCAATTTTTAGGTCTCTTCGCTCCCACCACCACCACCACCACCACTAAGTCCACCTTCTATTGTTTCATTCCCGCCCTTTCTCGCCCTCTCATCCCGCCCTTGCGTCCACGCCGCTCTTCCCTCGCTCGCCCCTCCCTCTCCCGCGGCGCCATCGGCATTCGGCGAGCGGCCACCACTGCCCGGGACACGCGCCCGGTGTTTGTGGCCCTGTTTGCCGTGTTTCGGCGCCGCGCGCGCCCCTCCTCCGCGCCCTGCGCCCGTGGCCGCTCGGAATACCAACCAGCCCCGCCCCCTCCTCCTCCTTCACCCGCCCCAGCTGTGCAGCGGCGTTTGCCTTCTCCCTGCTCCCCTCTGCCCCCCCCCCCAGAAGCACGCGCTGCACCCCATTGCCGACGACTCTCTCTCCGAGTCACGATGAATCATTGGAAATGTATTATTTCCAAAATGATAGGTGTGCAATGAAGAAAAACCAACTTCTCTTCCAGCCTTCAATGAAATGTCTCCATGCGTTTGATATCGGTGACAGTTCATGTCATAGTGGAAGATACTTCAAATGCATAAAGCAACAATCACGAGGGGTTTCTTGACAGCTGCGTGGTACAAGAAGCTACGACAAGATACTTTGAATACGTATCCACGTTCAGAGAACTCTGTATGAGAAACTGTTTCGATATGCCACGAGAGATAAGGTGGGCCTTCAAGGTTTCTACACTTTGAGATTAAGTTTGATAGTATAACAAGTGAGTCAGAAATGCCAATTAATATTTCATATTAATTGCTTGTGTTAACTTATTTCAATTTTTATTTTTATTGTTTTTAACGTATTGCACACTCGAGTTTATATTAAAAATTTGAAGTAGTTTTGTCAACTTCACAACAAAAAACAGTAACTTTAATTCAAATGAAATTTGATTTTAATTCTCATAAAAATTGTCAACCGGTTTCAAATGTATAGAGGAACATTTAGGAATTTCATTTCTGCCTGGAAGAAAGTTCTAAAATAATATTTTCAAACCTGAAAATGTTAATTAATTTTCATTTGTTCTCGAGTAACAAGCTCCTGAAAGGAGTAATGATTATTTACTTTGTATGAAACACTAATTTAAAAAAAAACTATATTTCTCGTAATTTTTGAAGCAATTTATAAAAATTTGTTTTTCAACAACTGCTCCTAATTTTTTGAGCCGCTTTGAGGGAAGAGATCCAGTGTTGCCATCATCTCTGTGAGAATGGGAGCGCTGCGTGCCTTATGTTAATTCGCCAGTTCAGAGCGCAATCTGCCGAGCGGAATTTCATGGTGTTAGCGAGTTCGCTGCAAGTTTATGCGTGCTATTAGCAGAGTTTGAATGACGCGGGAAGATAAATAGAGCATAATTGCGGGGCCCGCCCGCGATAAGGGGCCGCACCAGCACGCAGCGGGCTGTCGTTCTTCATTTGTCGACGTCTCGCACGAGTTTAATCCGAACGCATTTTACGCGCATGCTCTGTTTATTGTTCCTCCCTCAGCCCTCGTTCTCTCCCCCCTCTCGCCACCTCCCGTTTGTTACGTTACAGAAATTTTAAAGTACATCAGTGTAAATATTGATGTTGGTTTATATGTAATAGTTTCATGTAAAGTGGTTTTCGCATTTATGAGTAATTCTGTATCGTTGCAATGGTAAAATGGACGCTGAAGTAATAAGCTGACGTACAGAAATAAGGCTTTGGAGAATGATATTTAGATCACCAACGCAACGGGCTTGTTGGAGAGCTACATTACATCAAGGACGACTTGAGGGATGGTTTTGTGAGAAATGACAGGAAACTAAAATGTGTTCTAGTGAAGTGTCGGTGTTGATAAATTGGTGTATTTGTGAATACACATTAGGGACGTAACATAACCAAAGTAGTTGTTGTTTCATTAATTTTCATAATTATTCTTTTATAATTAATATAATATAAAATATAAGTTATAGTAAAGATTAATTGAAAACAAGCATCTGTAAAAGAACGTTTATTGCTGAAATTGAAGACCACTCCGATGGTGGTATGTAACTTCAGCAGTAGTAATAGTAGTAGGGGAGACCGGGGCAGGTTGTCACAATTTTAGATTTTTGAAGAGGCTGAGTTTACTGTTTTTTTTTTAAATAATGAATTGCGTAATATTTACCGTAAGCTACATTTTCCCACAAAGATTAGTTCATAGTACCTTTTGATTATTCAGAAAACAAAGTTCTGACAGAGTAATTTTTTTAGACAACCTGCCCCGATCCGTGTTTGTTGATACAGACATTGGGGTTGGTTGTCATGGGTTACTTTAGATGAAAAAATGGCATTAATTGGTATGGGAAAATATTTGTATTCAGAAAAGAAAAATAAAATAATGTTTTTGATAAAGCAATAATCTATTTTAAAGCCTATACCGGCTTCTTGCATCCACTCAGATGTATTTGCAGTTTCACCAGAACCCGCAGGCACATTATCTATAAAATACTTTTGATATTTGATACTTGCACAAAGAATGGTGGAATATGATTTCCAATTGCAGAAACAGCACAAACCAAAGTTATTAGAGATCGCCTTTCACCAAAAACAAGATTACCGAATTGTTTACCTCCTTTACGAGCCACAATTCTATCTGGGCTCTGCACTGAGGTAATACCCGTTTCTTCCATGTTCCAAGTTTCGTGAGGTTGAAAATTATGCATTGCGACAACGATTTCAAACTCTTGAAGAAAGATTCCACATTTCCTCGATTGAAGCTAGATGATCGTGCTTGTTGCCACTGACTTTCATAACGAAAACGTTGGGTGCCTTTTTAAAATATTAGCAAACTAGTAGTCTCCGGTACACCCATTCTCTTGCCAAGATCTAGGGCATGTAATCGAATATGTCACGCAAAGTTTATAACCCAACATTTTCATTTCTTATGGCATTAAACCATGGTAAACATGAGCTGCTTGAAGAACATATTGCTTTAGTTCCTTCTAGACGTCATCAGAAAACACTTTTCTCGTATTTGGAAACTAACCCATGATAGTGGAAGGCTGAACTATCGTTTGATCATTAATTTCATCTCGGAGAAATTTCTTACGCGTCCATCTGAAGTTCGATAATTGTTTTGATAATCAGCTGCAGCTTTACTTATTGATAAATACTTTTTAATCCATCTCACTGCTGCAAGCATTATATCTGGAGCAACTTCTCCTCTGTTGGTCTTTCTTTATAATTTCTAACCATCTTTACTTGAAACAAACGATAAGAGCTAATACAAGGACCTGCCGAGGTTCGTTGTCACATGTGACAACCATCCCCACATTTTGTGTGATAAGTAGCCCTGCACAGACCTTTTGAACAAAAGCTGGGCTGGAAACACAAACATTGCTTCTAATCTGAATGTTGCTACATGATGATGTGCAACTTCTATCAAATAATAGTAAATAGTTGAAATTCAGGTTTCATTGATTAGAGAGTGAATAATGAGCGTTAATTATATCAATAAATGAATTCTTACGACTTCAAAAACACAAAATTACCAATAACATCCAGAAAGCTATTGCCAGAAACTCGAAACTGCGTAAGCCACCTCGGAATGATGCGATTGTACTGTGGTTTGAGTTTAGATCGCGAGGGATCAGCAACTGAGAACGGAAACTTGTGACAACCAGTCTCGGTCTCTCCTTCATTTACTTAATTGAAGTTAAGAAATAACGTTTCTCTGCTAAGTAGTGAAGTGTTACAAACATAGCTTGGTTTAGCGGTCCGTAAAGAATACACTCTCCCTCTCGCCCTCCTTCTTCCCCCGTCTCTTCCGCCTTCCACCATATATTTTTCCCCTCCCTCTTCCCATCACACCACATTCTCTCGTCTCTAGCTGCAAAAGTGGCTCAGAGCATCAACAGATGTCACTGTAGTGCCTCTCATCCGGAGGTCCTAGGGTTAGAGTCTCGACAGTGGCAGGATGTTCAATGCTATCTAGCTAGCTACGTCGAATTCAGCCGCTAGCTGTCTAGAGGAGGATTCTAGAGGCCGGTTGCTGTGATTGGTAGTTTTCCGGACTTTCTCCGATCAACAACAGGTGAATGCTGGAGCTGTACTCTAACAAAACTGGCCACGGACCGCGCGCGATCTTTTCTTCCTCTTTCTTGTCCTAATCTCACCCTTAGTAATTTTTAGAAATATTATGATTATTAAGAAAACTAGCAAAATTTTGAACATATGCATCATAAAATAATGTTTAAATTACTGAATATTGTGTGATAAATGCCCGGATACTAAGCGAGTATAATGTCCAATTACAGATGAGAAAACAAAGCATTTATCTTGAAATCGGATTCCTACTTTTATTGGAGTTTGGATATATTTTCGTCTATATGTCAAACCAGGGACACAATTCTTCCTCACACTTCTAGCAAATGTGTGTAAATTAGAAAGCCACAGATTAGCTGCAAAATATCAAATAAAAATTCGTCCCTATGTAAAGAATAAGTTTTTTGGAAATGTTTAAGGTTTACAAACGGTTATCGACTAACGTGTGGTGCTGTAATGAAATGTCAACACTGGTGGGGAGGATTACGAAAAATGAAGAATGCAAGAGAAGGTCGCACACAAAAAAGTCCCGTTTTCCAGTGCGCTGGCGTGACACTTCAGGTTTTGTAGTATTTACGAGGCGAAATGCTAATGAAACGCTATCCTCTATCGTCATTACGTCATCAAACTTCCAGTGAGAACCTGTTGACGCACGGGTTTTTGGAGGGAGATCTATTGCCCTTTAGTAGACTGCGGATCTTCCAGCTTCAACATGACTGCTTTTGGCGCTGAAACTCGACATTCAAAATATTAAAAAGGCGTACATCCTACTCCAAATTAGGTATCCTCTCGACATTTACTTAAACATTTGAAATGTTATTATGTTCAGATTATACTCTTCAATTAGTATATACAGACATCAGGTTGAATTTTGAGCCTAAGGTTAAAATACTTACATACATCTTAATATCTGCAGTCTTGCATTTTATTTATAAAAGCAAAAGAAATGCTTGTGAAACACTGTTCTTTGTTGTCTTCCTTTTAGTTTCGGGTTTTATTAAATTATCAACTACAAAACCTCAAGTGTATTGTTTATTTTACTTTTAAAATAGTCAAACTGACCGAGATTATTCAGACTGGCGTCATACGTCCAAGGAATCCCAAAATGTAGAAAAGTGCATTCCGTGCAAAGATCTCTGGGGTGTTATAAGAATTATTGAATTACGGTTGTAACAAGTGTGGGAGTAGTAGTGACATGTTTATGCATTTTTAAAATTATTCATCCTTTTTATTCTACTACAGGATTATTACTATCTTCGAGAATCTGTTAATGCCTGGCCTAGTATAGGTAGTTATTGGATAATACGTTGGAAAATTATTTTAAGAATGGGTCCTTGGGAGGGGGTAACTACTTACTAATAGAAATTGGGCACAGTTTTATTTTCAAATGCTTGAATAAAGTATCAATAGTTGCATTTGTATATCACCTTATAGATTTCAGCAAATACCACAACTGCTTTCTCTGTTTGTGATGTGTTCAGAAATCTCCTAGGTCGATGAATTACGTCTTTCTAAAATATTTTCCTGAAATGTTTCCTTTAAGATGCATAGTTGTACACGTTTCAATGCTATAACTAACTCGAAAAGCAAACCGCGGTATTACAATGAAAATTTTCTGTGGAAATATTATAAGCTATTGCTGGCACAGGGCTCGCGATACTTTACGAGAGGTATTGACGAGTCGACGTATCGAGCCGCTCTCAACCAGTCAAGAGCTTAGAGCTTATCCCGTTTTGGGCGGCTCGCCCGAGGGCACACGGGGGAAAACTCCCCGCAATCCCACGTGGATCTCACCACCAACTCAGGGGAAAAACATGTACTACCTTAATGGGCGGCGGCGATGGTGTAACGGTTAGCGTATCGGGCTGTAATACCCAAGTTCGCGGCTTGAAACCCGATTGAAGACCTGGATTTTTAAGGACGAAAATATCCTTCGTACGCCTTCATTCTGAGGGGAAGTAAAGCCGGCTGTCCCATGTTAGTAGATTTACTACATGTATACGATCCTCAAGCCTAAATGAAGTCTCTGAGCTAAATTCACATCGCCTGTTTCTTCGCACGAAATACCTCAGTTCTCCGCTAATGGGTGAAAGGAGCGTAGCAAAATTTGCATGGTCAGACGAAAGAGCGAGCCTCATGGCCCCTAGTTTCGCCCCATAAAATAAGGCTTCAATTCAACAATGATACTAGTCAATTGTAGTTGACGTACCCGGAAACATCAATCATTGGACGTGAGTTGAGAAATCTGAAATTCCCATCCATAGCCACTAGCGTGATGCAACGATGACAGCTGGATCTAGAGCTCTTGTTTGTCTTGCTCACGCTTGCAGCGGGATGCGAGTGAAAATATGCGTGTTGTGCTCTTCAAGAGGGATGTCATACTAGAGTCCGGCATATTCCCTTCGCTGTATCTGAAATATTTGGTTTTCCTGAGCATTTCTTTCGTCACACAGCTATAGAAACTGAGTGGATTGTGATGGAAAGCTATCGCTCTATTTTTGCCCCGATCGGGAATTGAAGCCGGAGTCGCACCACGGAGAGTGAGCACTCTAAATGAGGTGCATAACAATGCGAAAATATTGCTCTTAGCGGAGGAAAATTTGACGTGTTGTATAAACCATATGTTCCACATAAATACTGCAACGTTGAATAATACCCACCACTAAAATTACACAGACTTTGTGCTAGGTCAAAATCAGTCGCTATCTGGATGAGAATTCTTGTGATGGACTGTCCTGATCGATAGTTTTTCGTGGTTTCTCCGTTCGACTCCAGACGAATGCCGGGGCAGTACCCTAAAAAACGGGAGAGGGAATGTGCACTATCTTTCCTTCCCCTTCTTGTCCAATCCTCACCCCTTACTTACAAACTTACATGCATTACACTACCATATATGTTGGAGACCAGAGCTTGTACGGCTAGGGCCCCGTTGCAGGGAGGCACCTATTGGGGAAACCCATAAGCCGATGTGTAGTTGGCACAGGATTTTTCCATCGAGGGAGTAAGATCACCGCCACCTCCGCGATAAAAACGTGCGCTACACTAACGGCATTTGTCCTAACTACAGAGCAATCTTTCCTTTGCTCTAACTATTCGTATAGTATCACTGACCTTTGCCCTAACTACAGTGTCACCTGCCTTAGCCCTAACTACAGTGTCACCTGCCTTAGCCCTAACTACAGTGTCACCTGCCTTAGCCCTACTACAGTGTCACCTGCCTTAGCCCTAACTACAGTGTCACCTGCCTTAGCCCTAACTACAGTGTCACCTGCCTTAGCCCTAACTACAGTGTCACCTGCCTTAGCCCTAACTACAGTGTCACCTGCCTTAGCCCTAACTACAGTGTCACCTGCCTTAGCCCTAACTACAGTGTCACCTGCCTTAGCCCTAACTACAGTGTCACCTGCCTTAGCCCTAACTGCAGTGTCACCTGCCTTAGCCCTAACTGCAGTGTCACCTGCCTTAGCCCTAACTGCAGTGTCACCTGCCTTAGCCCTAACTGCAGTGTCACCTGCCTTAGCCCTAACTGCAGTGTCACCTGCCTTAGCCCTAACTACAGTGTCACCTGCCTTAGCCCTAACTACAGTGTCACCTGCCTTAGCCCTAACTACAGTGTCACCTGCCTTAGCCCTAACTACAGTGTCACCTGCCTTAGCCCTAACTACAGTGTCACCTGCCTTAGCCCTAACTACAGTGTCACCTGCCTTAGCCCTAACTACAGTGTCACCTGCCTTAGCCCTAACTACAGTGTCACCTGCCTTAGCCCTAACTACAGTGTCACCTGCCTTAGCCCTAACTACAGTGTCACCTGCCTTAGCCCTAACTACAGTGTCACCTGCCTTAGCCCTAACTACAGTGTCACCTGCCTTAGCCCTAACTACAGTGTCACCTGCCTTAGCCCTAACTACAGTGTCACCTGCCTTAGCCCTAACTACAGTGTCACCTGCCTTAGCCCTAACTACAGTGTCACCTGCCTTAGCCCTAACTACAGTGTCACCTGCCTTAGCCCTAACTACAGTGTCACCTGCCTTAGCCCTAACTACAGTGTCACCTGCCTTAGCCCTAACTACAGTGTCACCTGCCTTAGCCCTAACTACAGTGTCACCTGCCTTAGCCCTAACTACAGTGTCACCTGCCTTAGCCCTAACTACAGTGTCACCTGCCTTAGCCCTAACTACAGTGTCACCTGCCTTAGCCCTAACTACAGTGTCACCTGCCTTAGCCCTAACTACAGTGTCACCTGCCTTAGCCCTAACTACAGTGTCACCTGCCTTAGCCCTAACTACAGTGTCACCTGCCTTAGCCCTAACTACAGTGTCACCTGCCTTAGCCCTAACTACAGTGTCACCTGCCTTAGCCCTAACTACAGTGTCACCTGCCTTAGCCCTAACTACAGTGTCACCTGCCTTAGCCCTAACTACAGTGTCACCTGCCTTAGCCCTAACTACAGTGTCACCTGCCTTAGCCCTAACTACAGTGTCACCTGCCTTAGCCCTAACTACAGTGTCACCTGCCTTAGCCCTAACTACAGTGTCACCTGCCTTAGCCCTAACTACAGTGTCACCTGCCTTAGCCCTAACTACAGTGTCACCTGCCTTAGCCCTAACTACAGTGTCACCTGCCTTAGCCCTAACTACAGTGTCACCTGCCTTAGCCCTAACTACAGTGTCACCTGCCTTAGCCCTAACTACAGTGTCACCTGCCTTAGCCCTAACTACAGTGTCACCTGCCTTAGCCCTAACTACAGTGTCACCTGCCTTAGCCCTAACTACAGTGTCACCTGCCTTAGCCCTAACTACAGTGTCACCTGCCTTAGCCCTAACTACAGTGTCACCTGCCTTAGCCCTAACTACAGTGTCACCTGCCTTAGCCCTAACTACAGTGTCACCTGCCTTAGCCCTAACTACAGTGTCACCTGCCTTAGCCCTAACTACAGTGTCACCTGCCTTACCCCTAACTACAGTGTCACCTGACCTTAGCCCTGACTACAGAGCCACTGGTCTTAGCTCTGACTATAGAGCCACCTGACCTTAGCCTCAACACTCATCAACCAATCACTATACTATCTGTATAAAATCCTGCCACATTGTGCGTAGGGCAGGAAGTACGCGCGTGGCGCCGCCTTGCCTAATCTGCGTAGCAGGGCTCGCTGGAGGATCCGCGCAGAACGAAGGTGGTCGCTGCAGCGTTGGCTCCCGCCCTAACGAGACAACTCGAGCGCGGATTACCGGCTTAGCGGTGCACGAGCGGCGTCTATTTGCAAAGTAACGCGCGCTTTCGCGAACGCGTCGAAGGCTCTGAATTACGCCGTGCAAATTACGCGGAACGGGTACTGTTGCGGAGCTCTGAAAGAACCGGATAATCAAATGTGTTGAGGAGGAAATTGAAGAAAGCGTTTTCCACGGTGTGAGTTTTGAATTAATTTTTGTGCTTCTGATAATCCGATCAGTTTTGTGGCATTGCTAAATATTTTACATCACCTTTACTTTTTGTCTTGTAGTTTTTAATGAGTTAACCAAGGTTCGCAGGTCAGGTTTTGGGAGATCATTTCATCTTTTCAATCTTAAATCCGAAGTTCCTCTTATGCTGATAATACTGTTTCATTTTATGTATACAATGAAATTAATTGATAAATTTGAAATTGTTTATGTATCGTTGTAAACAGCATAATAATGAAATGCATTAATTTTGACTGTATTGTGAATTTGAAATGTTGAAATTTATTTATTTTTAGAGAGAGTTATTTTTCATTAATGTTAAGACATTGAATTAGAAGTTTCATTAATTTTTTAATTTTTATATACCGTGTTATATGCTTAATGGTAACCCTCCCGTAATGTCTTAAGACAGTGAGCAACAATTCCAAAATAATAATAGTAATAGTGCTAATAAAACATACGAAAATAAACAGACACAAGATAGTAATTTTATTCATTTTAATTGTTCTAATGTGTTTCATGTAATAAATTGATAAGCGTTCAACCTCTAATGATATGATTCAAAGTATTATGGAGCAAAACATTTCTTGCGTATTTGCCGACAGAAACAGTAGATGAACCTTAAGGAAAGAAAACATAGTAAAGTTTACTCTGTCAAGCTGTTAATTTCAAGAATTGTATCATTGGCTTTAAAAACACTTCTCAATTTATATACAATGACACATGAGTCATTAAACTACCCATAAATTAAGTTATTCGTACGTACATGTGAATCATTAAAAGTGTTAGATATTAGAATTAAGCAATACGCATGCAATGAGTGGATTATCTTTGAATCCGCTGACTTCAAGGCCAAACATTCAATAAATTAAAACTCATAATAATTATCGATATAGTATCGATCGAATTAAATAGTAAACCGTTATAGAATTGTTGCTTTGTTCGGCCACAATTGCATATTAAACCTCTGAACACCCGAGTTTGGAGTTTGTCCCGTGCAAAAAATGAGTGTTCTACAGGCCGTATTGAATAAAAACTCGTGTATTCATTTGTCATGAAGTCTATAACGTTATTTCATGCGAATATGAAAAAAAACATTCTGAAAATTGAATTTATAGCATTATTACTTACACTTTTTACCCTTGGTAATGTTCGCCTGGCACCCATAAATCCACTTATGAAAATTGGACGAACGTGGTTTAAAATATTAATTGTTCCCGAGTGCGTAGTACACAGTTAAAATTCTGACAAAGATCTGGAAATTTAAAGCTGAAACCGGAGTTCCACGCGGCAGATTTTAGCAGTTGAGCGCGTGGTTTCTCCGAACCCCGATGGGCGGGAATATATGAATACACGCATCATAAACAGAAACAAATGCTCAGCGGGTTGCGATGCGGCATATGCGTGCATCTGCATGAACGTGCACTGTTTGCACTCCTTTCAACCGATGTGTTGGTTCGCGGGAATCCGGCAGTGTCGTATTACTGCAGCATAATGACCGTTAAGTTGTATGAATTGTATGAAACAAAAAATGCACACGTAATTATTATTTATTTTGGCCTTCCTGAGGGTGTTTTTGCAATTAATTCATTTCGCTTGAACTCCCCTGAACGTGCCAGTGCGTCAACTTTTATTTGCGTGTTGGATCACGATGTTCTCTGCTGTTATTTTTCAACTTAGGTAACGGAAGTAAAAGGAAAATCATCCAGAAACAATTCAATAATGTCATTTGATGTGTATCAATTAATTAATTATCGACAAGATAATACTTCCTCGCCTTTTGAAATTAGATCGACTCTAAACGTTCATGTTATGGTAGTATCTACCAAAAATAAAAGATCTTGAAATATCTAAGTTCGTTCCAAACATTGAAGCTGACTCTTCAGTTCATTTCGAACGGAGCCCTAAATTCTATTGATGCAAAATAATAAATAAAGAGTAAATATCCTCTAGCATGGACGTCACTTGCACCCAGTTATTGAGGGTACGATTCAAAAGATAACGTGCAGATTATCAGTGAGTCCCATACAATATGTCAAATACGATATAGCTTATTTTAGAACAAAAACAGTGAGGGGAAGAGTACCACCCAGCTGTGGCGTCAATAGTAATACAAATAGTTGATGTACACTAATTGGCTCATATTTACAGATGGAATGTGATCCGTGAGGTACTTATCGTCGCAAGTGTATATGTTCGACAACCGCGCCCACAATAAGTGGCATTTCGATTTCGAAACGTGACAGCCGAGCTATTTGGCGGCTTGTTACCCCTGAGCAGCACGCTGGCTTCCGCTTCGCGCCGAACGCAGCGCTTGTGCCTGGGGCGACACGAGCGTTGTTGCCCGCCACTCGCAAGCAAAGGCCGCACAAATTCCCATTATCCCCCGCCCTCTCCTCACGCGTCCACCCACACACGCGTCGGCACGCGCCCGCCGCCTCCGCACGCGCGCGTCCTCGCGCCGCACCGGGACACGCCCACGCGCGTGACTCGATCTACTCGCGCCCACGCCCACGACCACGACCACGCACACGCCCACGCACACGCCCGCGCCGGCGCCCGCGCCGGCGATCGTTCTCGCGCTTAACACTCGGCTGCTGCCACGCGTCCGCACGCCCACGCTCGCACTCGGGCTGAGCTTGTGTCCACGCTCTGGATCACGTCTGCGTCACGTCGCCTTCACACTCACCCGCGCTTTGACGCCCGCGTGTCTGCTCGTCTCGCGCCCCCCCCCCCCCCCCCCGCCCCCCGCTTGCGACCACCCTCAGGACCATGGGCGTCCTCGTTCTGCCGTGCTTTTAGTTCGCGCTCAATTCATATTAAAGCTGTTTGGAATTTTGCGTACAGCGCGTACATTATTGTACATAAAGATGTTTTATGCTTTTCCATTTTATCATTTCATTCGTTCATTCTTGTATTTATTGGCTGCCTTTAAGATCACCGTTTTTCAATAACTCCTTCCTTCCTTTTCATTCTCTTTGCCTCATCTTTCTTCCAGCGTGTCTTTCTCCCTTTCCTTCCAACTCTCCCTGTCCCTCTCGCCCTCCCTGTCCCTCTCGCCCTCGCTATCGCTCTACCTTTCCGCTTTCCCTCTCGGTCTCTCTGATTCCTCGACGACGAGTGTTTTTGACAATCAGATTGCGCAGCCGTGCGCATGAAACCTTGCGCATATCGCCCATCGCCGCCCGGGGCGGAGGGCGGTCGCCGACCACAGCATCCCCTCGCGTGCTGCGCTCGCCGATTGATTCGGCGGTGAGCCGCGCGCCAGCACGCGCTGTTGCATGTGCGCCTTATCTCCCTCCCGCGGCAGGAAAAGGAACTTGGCATCTGGAACCCTCGCCCCCCGCTCCCCATCTGCCACTGCCGTCAGGACTGTAATCAGCGACCGAGGCTCAGCGCTCTTGTTTACACGGGGTCAGTTGATTTTTTTCTGGCCCAATCCATCAGCTTCGTCGGCGCAAAAGCGTGTTAGAAGAGTGTAAATTGACAAGTGTTCGTATCTTTTTACGTACGATATTAACAGAAATTTTTAATGTGAGGTTTCAGAATATGTGTGCTGTACTTTTTTTCTTTCAAAAATTGCCTGTGGCGGTGGTGAAGCAGGAACTTGTCCTTGCGCCGCTGCCCATTATCCGCTGCTTCTCCTCGAGCGGTCTCGTGCCTCTACGAGTTTCGCGGGAAGGCAGCCCTCGGCCCTGGCACGGCGGGCGATGCTTCAGAAAATGCTGTGTCTCCCGGTCGTCTCGTCCAGCGCCGGCAAACACACAAACACACGCACACACACATTCCCATGCGTGGGCACGGATCGATCTCTCTTACTCCTTCACTTCATCACACACTCCTTCACTTCATCGCATGTTCCTTCACCTCATGGCGTGCTTCTTCACTTCATCGCTCGCTCCTTCACTTCGTTGTTTAATTAAGTTCGTCACTCGATTCTTGACATCTTTGCTCGATTCTTCACTCCATCCCTCGATTCTTCACTCCATCCCTCGATTCTTCACTTCATCGCTCGCTTCTTCACTTCATCGCTCGCCCCTTCACTTCGTTGTTTAATTAAGTTCGTCACTCGATTCTTGACATCTTTGCTCGATTCTTCACTCCATCGCTCGATTCTTCACTCCATCCCTCGATTCTTCACTCCATCCCTCGATTCTTCACTCCATCGCGCGATTCTTCACTTTATCGCTCGATTCTTCACTGCACCCCTCGATTCTTCACTCCATTGCTCGATTCTTCACTCGATATCTCTTTCATTTCAATGGTTTAATTATAATAGATTGTGTAGTTCGAATTTCAAAATTTTTAGATCATTTGCAATAGCCTCGGCATTATGTTAGTGTATTAATTATCGAGGATGGAAAGTGAGTAGTTGGTTAACAAATAATATATTTTGCAAATATAAAGTCCAAGTTTATCTCATATCCTGTAAATTAGGGATCACAACGTGGTTGGTTTTGACCCCTTGGGAGTCGGTGAAATTCAATGGAGGTCAATGAAGATTGGGGGGTCGACTGGCGATGCCAGCTGCCAAATATGAGCTAGCGATGTAATTAATATCGCGTTGGTTACAACAATATTAATGAAGTTTATGATAATAGTTTTCTGCTATAAATGTGCAACACATGTAATAAGAAATTACAGTTTCTCTCTTCGTCATAGTATTCATAGATATTCGTTAGGATGCTTAGAAAACTGAAGAAATTATGAGTATTGTGACATACCAATCCCCCCTCCCAGGCATTTAATAAATAATCATGCATGGTATGTATGATTACTTCAGAACACCGTTCCCTTCGGTTGCTGCCAAGAGAGACTGGTACATCCTAAATAATTGCGGAACCTCGAATTTTAACGCCGTCATGTCATGTATTCAACATTGTCCCGGGGCCATGCTTTGCAAAAGAATATCCCGTTCATACCCTCAAATACGGAACACAAAGTTTGTTGACACGTTCTCCTGACGGCGTATATTCCTTGGTCTCGGCTATTTCAATGTATCCAATTCCAAAGGCATCGTACATTCGATGCAATATTGTTCCCTTTATTAAATGCCTTGGGAGCGGGGTTTCTGTTACGAATGTCTCTGTATATGATATCAATGTCACTCCAGCGCGATAGTAAATGTGCACTGCGGTTTGCACTGTTGAAGCGTAATGACCAGTAATTGAAAAAAGTGCAACCTAGACTGCCGTTAGCAACCATTCCATTACAATAAAGATGTGAGTCTAAGCTACTCAGAAACTGATGTGATTACGATTATTGTAAATAGAGATGTTTACAAATATCTTCATATCGTGCATTGTACGTCATCTTCGTAAGTCTATTCGTCGTTTATACGGAATGCTGTTTTTTTAAGGGGGCCGTATTGCTGAATATTATAGAAACAAATATACTGGAATCGATGAAGAAAACAATTCTTTTAAAAGGGATCGATAGAAGAAAAGGTTGAGAATTTCTTGTCCAAATCCATTATGTATTTGTCCTTATTATTTAACATTACACGAACTTCAAACCAGCTAAAACTAAGTTCAAAGAAATCACTTAGGACTGGTCGAGTTTTTATTGTTAATTATATTTTCTATAAAATGCGTTTGATAAAATCGAGCTCTGTAGACACGTCTAGACACAGAATTTTGATTTTCACGTGCCCTCTGTTTACAATGAGTAGTCAAACCTTAATAATTGCCGCTTAGATATAGGGGAAATAATGACGTATATTTTACGTAGCTGAACGTGAAATTAATGGCTGTGGGTTCTAATGCCACAGGCAACTTCAGCGTTGGCTGCCAGCGCTAGGGTCGACCGCTCGGTGGCGCAACGCTCGCCCTGCTTTGAGGCCGGCGCCACGCTTACCCGCGAACTGTCATTACACACACACCAACACACACACACACACACACACACACACACACACACACACACCATTATCACGTAAGGAGGGAAACGAATTCACGCGTCCCTTTGCACAACGGCCGCGTCGGGCAAAGCTACGTGCGCAGGAGGCGGGCTTGGTAGTTCGCGTTCTGAGACGCTTCCCGACAATAAAGTACACGCGTTTACGTAAAATAAACAGTGTTTCACAACACGTGTGAACTGAGTTATAGCTTCGCTTTTTTCCCGCCATAGCTTTGCTTTTATCTGTTATCATTTCCTTTATTTCAGAATCAAGAATGATGTATTAACATTGGGAATGTTTTTTGTTGTTGTTGTTGTAAATCGTGCTATACGATCATATGTCTAGTTGTGTTGAGATATTAACCGTAATCATTTTTTCGTCATTATTGTCATTAATTGTTGGTCCACAGAGTCTCTAATGGTATTTCTTATCTCTCTGCTTCCTTTTTTTTAAATTCCCAATACATTTACGACAAGTGGACATTCTTGTATCTCTAACTCACACTATATATACATGACAGTTCAATGTGTTAAATTCATCATTTTGCTTTCAGAAATGATTCTGTTTGTGATTAGATTAGATTAGATTTCTACTATTCTCTAAGAGATAACGTCGAGAGATTACAATTCGTTGATCTCGGTGTTAATGCGAGTGAAGAGTGGCCTATTTTACTCCTCGGTTTATAAGTGGCTACTTTATGGCCGGCTAGTAACCTCGTTCTAAATATGCATGAATCTGCTTGGTGAATATGCTACGTGAAATGTAGAACGTTGCTTTTTTCAACATGTTTTTATGTGGTCGAGCTTGTGGATTATAGCACTACAATGGACTTCTTTTTCCAGTTCATGTCTGCAGTTTCCTCGCTGTGTTCGTGCAGTTTTCTATCTCTTGTCTATCAGTTGATCACTTTACCGCGAATATCCAAGAAAATAAAATTAGAAGAGTTTCTTTTGGTGTTTCATGAATTCTTATTTTAAATATAATTAATTAACCTTGCAGTAAGTGCGTCTCATTTCGTAACAGCAAGTACTCTCATGCTCTGTAATTGCAATCCTGCCGACTTCAAAACTGACAACAATGTTTCCAATGAAAAGCTCGGAAAATACTGACACTTCCACATCTCTAAATTCAGTAGACAGTGCGCGCCAACGAATATAGAATGGTTGGGCTACACCTGTAATCCATTAAGGGTTAATATAGATTTTAAACATCTTTTGTCGAAAGAGAATATTAGTTTGTTACTGTAACGTTGCTTTTTCTGCGGTAGTTTCTAGATTTATTTAATGATCGTTGGCAGTATTTTTGGAAACACTATGCTAAAAAATTGAAAGTTGTCCTAAATTTTTTCGTGTTATTGTCGCAACCAAACTTAATGAAAGATGGGCTACATCCGGCAACTAATACTGTCGACAAACATTTTTAACAATATTTCTAAAAATATTTTGTAATATTTTATGTTTTTTAAAGTATATTTGTTAATGCAATGTAATGTAGAACTCGTTTTGGTGGAGATCAAGGGTTTTCAATTTGGATTCGAAATTTGTCAGATTCCATATTGAGTTCTCTACATACGAACAAATATCTCAATCTTATCACTTAAGTAAATATTCGTGCATGATGTGCCGTTTGCCTTCAGCGTGTAATATTATTTACGAGAAAAAAATTAGAAACCTCTTTCTGAGTAGCATGTTTATAAACATTTAAAAAAAATTATCTTGTCACCAGAATTAGTGATATGCTTAAAATTCTGTTATTGTGCTTCAAAGACTAAATAATTCAAAGCAAAAAGTTCGAGCTCTTTCTGGCCGACAAAATCCGTTCATTCCCATATTTCTAATGGCGCAGTTCGAAGATACAAAATCGATTGACGTGGCTGACATGCCACGCTATCTGGAAATCAATCAGATGCACACAGGCAGTCACACGAGCAGTAAATAACATTCCCTACGCATTCCTCATGACGAAATTGAAGTGTGAGCTGTAGTTAACACAGGGTAAGAATTGCAACAGAACTTCCCCGACACAGTAGTTTAAGACAAAAAATTTGATTTTCCAGAAGAATGCATTTCTATTCTGTAATGTACGAGACCAAGATGAGGACAATTTGCTTCGTCCATAAGATATCCTCTACTGATATATTTTTCTCTCCTTACATGTGATGTGAAAATGATTCGCAGTTTAATGTGTAAGGAAATATTACTTCGCGATCATTAACGGAAAAGAAATAACTAGTGTCTGAAGGCCTTCTTAATAAAGAACATTCTTTTTTCTGTTTAGGAGGGTATGTAATACATGTTTACTTTTTTAAATAATTGCGAATTTTTTAACATACTAATTTTAACTTTCAGATTTCTTGTTTTTGGGGTAGGCGATGTTAACTGAAGAACAAAAAAATATAATTTGGGATAAATGGGAATTTGTAAAACATTTCATTAGGGAAGTTCTCTATTTATCTTGACCAATAATTAATATTCTTGTGACAAGGGTCGTCCGACGATCCAGAAGCAATTTGAACCGTCTGTACCTGTGTATGTCGCGGGTTGAGGAAACGTCCGAAGGTTATCTGAACTCGGACAGTTGGCGTCCACATTTCTCTGTGATATGAACGGGGCGTGCGATGTTGGCCGGACACGCAGAGACAATGAGAATCCGTCTGAATATCCGAAACGGGACGATCCGCATCCATGTCGGCGGCCAATCTGATCTCGGAGGGACAATCGGCGTCCCACGGGCCATTTGGATTCCGAGGCCAATCTGCGGCGCCGGGACAATCTGCACCTGTCACAACAATTCGGGGCGGCGCGTAAATTCGGGCGGCGGGAGCGGCGGGCCGTTTGGATCAATTATGACAGGATTGCCGGGCCCCGGAGGCGGCGTGGGGGCAGGGGCGGGGATGGGGAAAGGCGGAGCGAGGGGGGGCGAGGCGTGGGGAGCAAAGTGGGGAGGGGCGGGGTAGGGCGGGGGCGAGGCGGGGACGTAGCTCGCGCGCGGGCGAGTGGCGCAGCGAGGCGTTATCTTCGCTCGGCCGCGGGGGCGGGGGCGGAGGCGGCCGGCTGGCTGATGGACGAGGGCGCGTCTCGGCCGCGTAATGCGTAATCGATACGCAGTCGCCGTCGCCGCCGCTCACGCCGCCCCCGTTGCCCCTGCCGCCCCCCTCCCCGCCCGTGCCGCTCCGCGCCGTGACAAATGCGCTCTGACCGGCGGTGGGCGCGGGGGTGGGGGTGGGGGGGTGGGCAGTGTGGACAAGAGTAGGCAGGAGGGAGCGGGTGGTAGTTCGGTGGGTGGGTGGGTGGCGGGCAGTGGTAGGAAAGGCCCCGCCAAGCGGTCAGCTGCACTTGCGAAGCCGGTCATATTACACCGCCGGCTCCCAAGGCGAGGGAACGAGCAGGCGGAAATCCAACCCAACCCAACGGCAGAACAAAATGGCGCTTTAATTGTTTCGTCTTTTCTTACAAATAGCTCTAATTTTTTGTCTCTCCTGGTTTTCAGTTTCCTTTCCTTTTTTGTATCGGTTCGTGTTCGTATATTATCTTCGCTTTATTTCCTCTCATTTATGTTCACAAACAATTTTCGCGTTTTGTGTAAAAGCTTTTCCGCTTTAGTATTCCTGTATTTTTCCATTAATATCTTGATATGGCTCCATAATCTACTCAATTTTTTAACTTCTAAATTCTGTTTTGAATATTCTGGAGAATTTGATTAACACTCATTCAATTTCTTTTACGTCTTTTGCGATGACTTACATATAATTACATATAATTTATTATTCTGTTGGCCTTGTTGTTTCATTCTTGTGAGATTGTTTTCGTTATTTCAATGTATCATGGTACTGTTTGCCAACGTTATTAGTCCTTAGTAATTGAATAATAAATTTCTATGAGAGAATTCTCAGAAATCAGATTAATCAAGATTATTGAATAAAATTAAGTATGTTTGCATAAGAATGGGGAATTTGTTTGTGTGTTGAATGAAGGAGTTTTTGAAAACTTGGCGTATAGTTGTTTGAATTAGCATGCAGTATTTTTAAATTTATGAAATTTTGTATTGAAGTTCACATTGATTGCCGACGTAAAAAGGTTGCTCATGTACGCTGATTCGAAGCAGGGAAGGGACAACTGCAGATAAGTAGAATTTAATGTTATGGATGTTCTTTTTCGTGGTTAGAAATACCTGCGAGCATTCTAGATTAGCTCTTAAGTAGGTCAAGTTATTGATACAATAATTAGATGTCTGTTTTCTGCAATTAATTGTGTATTAGAAAGAATATTCTATTATTTTTGACATAATTTTCTATATCTCTTATATTGTATCATTAAGTTTGAGCAATTAGACAAGCGAGTTATAGAAACTGGATTTTCCCCATGTTATTGTGAATGGTTAAAGAATAAGCTGTCAAAAAGGATGTTTAGGATATTACGTCCCCATAAGAGATATTTTCAAAAAAGCTGATAGAACCGCTATAAAATCAAGCCAAAATTGCATACTATTGCAATGATACATCTGACGTACTATTCGGTAATTTTTGCTCTGCGCAGTTCGGTTTTATGGGAGAGTGCATTTAGGGTTTGGGAAATTTACCAAGTACATGGACACCGGGTAGGCGTGCGTTTATTGATTTCCATTGAAGGCTTGATTTGGTTTGTCGGCTTGGAGCAAATAAAAATGACAATACTCTGTCCTTTTTATGTTTATTTTGTGTCCCAAGAAACTAGATTTTATTAATGAGTTTCCCAGAGAAATTTGATGGAAAAAATAAAGAAAAGAAACTCGCTATTTATTTTGTATTTAAGAAATATTAATATGTTCGTTTTATCGGAGAGTAAGAGTTCTGCGCTAATGTCTCAATTGGTTAAAATGATCATTAACCCTTTTTACTTTCCCGTATACGTACGTATATACGGAGAATTATGTGTAGTATAGGGAAAGAAATGGTGCGGAAAATCTATTTTGAGATTTCATCGGAAACACACGTTTTGGGGTCCCCTGATGAAAATGGTTTTCTTCAAAATGTGCAATTTATAAAATATTACAAAAACAAGATTTTCTCAAAGAGCTCCACATTTTTTCTTTAAACTTTTCGTAGGGATAGTACTAAATATTCTCTACAAGATGACAAACACCATTTTGCTCTCTTCTTAAAAAAAATACAAAAAGGATTTTTTTTAAGTTGTCTCTCACGTCATTAATATTTATACTATCGGCAATTTGTCCACATTATTGTATTACGAGTACATGTGCTTTAAATAATGTCATAAAGTTTCTCGAAACCGTTTCTGTGAAAACTAGCTCGAAATTCCGCATTTTCAGAAACCCATTTTCTCAAAAACACATACAAGTTCCTTCTTCAAACTTTTCGAACGGATAGTGCTAATTGCAGTCTTTAATATGACGTAAAGTGCACATGGGGGAAATTTTTCTTTTTAAAAAATTACACAAATGTATTTTTTAAAGATTTGTAATCCGTTAAAATGCATATTTCCAGCAATTTGCAAACACTATAGTACTTGTGAGTTAATGTACTTCAAATGACGTTATATGAAGTTTTTCGAAAACTCAAAATTTCTCTGTGGATAAGAGCTTAAAATTACAAATTTACTGTAGCGCTTAAGCACCATTTCTTAAAAGCGGCTGCAAATTTTTCAAAGAAAATTGCAATTTAGGACGAGGTGTACTGTTCTTTAATATCTCTAAAATAATATTTTCGTTGTATTATTATGAAACCAAAAATTTAATAAAATTTCAAAAAATGTTCTTTGGGCGGCAATGATACCAAAAGAATGTGGCAGGTTCGTATAGCTAACTGACACCAAAGCAATTAATATGGGAAAGTCTGTGCCATTCTGTTGCACCACTAGTTTACATTGATGTGCTTGATATTTCTGTATTGAAGACAGTAACATTCATCGTATAATCAGGTAATTTGACCGTATTGTTTAAAAATGCTCATTGTTATTATATACCAACATATATCTTCACGAATGGTCCTTTGGCGATGACATTTTCTTTCATGACTGATGAAGATATGCGCACTATTTAATGGTTTGTTGATGCTGCTGAGGCCCAAAAATCGATGTGTGGAAGTAAAGATCACTGGCTCATATTTCAGTTCTGGGGCATCAGTTCGGTCCATGGAAGGAGTCAATTTTTAGGACACTGGTTTCTGCCCCCCTCATATTACCACCACACAGTTGTAAACAATAGCACTATTCATACATACCCGACAAAATGAAGCCTATGATTGAACACAGAGAAAGAATTGAGAAAAAGAACATGAGAAAATCAATTGTGGAATTGTTTTTCATTTGTCAATAAGTTTCTTTAAATTTCAGATTAGTACGATTTTCAAATAGTTAACTTCCTAATATAACATATTAAATTGATATAATATTTTATCAATTTGCATTTTCTTGCTAATCTTCATTAAACTAAACTGCATTAAAAGTAGAGGCAACATTGGTTTCAAAGTTTCATGATTTTAGCATTAATTTCCCAGTGTTAAAGACCAAAAAAACGTATTAATTGTATAGTTCTGTAATATTACTTCATGTTAAATAACTTTAAGCATACTTTTCCTTATAAATCCCATATAATTTTGTAGTTCAGTATTGCACAATTTCACGGGGTTTATTAACACTTTATTGGGATCTTTCAGAAAAAAACGTTCAAAATATTTTATTCTCGTGTGATTTTTGAGTACTGATCTCTCTCTCCCATTATTTTGAAATAGTCGCTTCGCCTATACCCTTTAATGAACCGCGAGTCGCTTCATACACTCCAGTGCTTACGGCGCCCCGCAAACACTTTCACAGCAATTTGTCTGTGGGGGAGGATAATGGAAGGCGAAAGAGGAATGAAACCAGGGAAGAAGTGGAAAAAGGACCCCGAAGAAAAGAACTTAAATACACATTAAACATAATTACTCGCTGCACTAAGACGAAAAAGAGACTGAGGGATGTTAGACAGTTGTGCATTATTGAAGAATATACCACACGCTAACGCAAACTTAATTACAAGCCCTGAGACTCTGAAGAGGAGTTTAAAGTGCGCGAGAATTCAAACGATGTTAAAAGCTTCGTGTACCTGCAAATTAGTTTCGTTCAAGAATTGCAATCAATCATGGAAGTAGTATTGTTTCTCACAGCAAATCATCGATCGTACGGGCAAATTACGTCAGTTGACTATGAGGAATCGTATTCTTTAGAATAATTTTATTTCAATATTTACGAGGGAAAAAACCAGTATCAAATTAGTTTGTCACAAAAGTTATCAACGTACAGTTAAACTTGAGAATTTCCAGGTAATGCCACTTTTAGTAATTCCACTTCCAGGAAAACAAATTTCTGATGCTTATCCTCTCTCTACGTAATTCTTAGTTCTGAAACACATTCTTTAATGATATTCCCTGCCCTCTTCTTATTAGGAGTCTTTGTCTACACCTGGCGTCTCCGTTACAGCAATTTTGTCTGGCAGCCACCTCCTTCTCGACATAGCCTTTGCCCTCTTCCTCGGTGCCTCTGCCCCACGGACTCCGCCTCCGTCTCTCCGCATCCTGCGCTTTCTCCACCACCGCTGGCAGTCTTTGCTTCTCCTTTTCCTCGCCCTCTTCCTCGCACCTTTCGTGCTTCTTTTCCTCGCCCACGTACTCGCCCTCGTGCTCGTACCCACATTCGCTCGCGTACTCCTATTCACCCTCGGCTCGTAATTGCCCTCTCCTTCGATCCCCTCTCCCCCTCCTTCTCCTCCTCTTCCTTGTAACTTTTCTCCCCTCTGCCTCCCCCTCCCCCCCTCCATGTGCGCTGCCGCGCGTGTCACTCACGCGCGAAATGCGGCGCTGCGCCGCAAATAAAAATTGGCTGCATGAAATATTCAGGGCGCAACAATCGGGAAATGGAACCGCGGGGCGGCGCTCGCGAAGTTTGTTCGACGTTTCCGCCCCCGAGTGCCAATATCCGCGGGATATTCTTCGGGGAGATTTGGTAACCGAGAGCCGAGTTCGTTGCCGAGCCTGGCAGCTCCCTCGCCCGCTCGCGCGCGCGCGAGAAGGGTTTTGTGTAAGCCCGCAAAAAGTGCCGGAAATGTTCGTTTGATTATCAAATCGTTCTGCGTGGATGCTTTCCAGGAAAATGGTACGTGAAGCGAATGGGAGTGTCGTCTGAGTTGGCTGCTCCGCTGCGAATGCTCTTATCTCTTCTCTTTACGAGTTTTTTTTTTTTTTGAAAAGATAAACCGTTTCTTTAAAGGAAAAAAAATGTTATTTTCGCGACGCTTTGAAATTTTAAAAAATGGCCAATCATACTCTTTCAGGTCAATTTACTTTGCAGTGTATAATTTAGAATCGATCATAGGCATTTTTGCCCTATTTAAAAGGAAACTTTCAATGCAGGAGTCTCTATCTACTTGTACTGGAGTTTATGCAGTTACATTACTATTGTATCCCGAAATCCTGAGATTCACGAAGCATCTGAAAGTATCTTGGTCTTCAATTTTATTCTGTAATATTGTTGTTTCTTTGCAATCCTGCATAGTAAGGTAACAATTCTGTTAGCAGGGAAATTTTACAAGCTATGAACAAGTAACGTCAATTCGAGAGTGGAATTTTTTATTTTCGGTACCGACGTACACAGGTTTCTAAATAGATTGTGGTTATGAAAATAAGCCGGGAATAATTGTTGCGTTAATAGCTCATTCGTGATTAATAATTCGACGGCATTTATGAATACCTAGTTTGTTCGAAAAGTTCTTTTTATTAAGCTAAAACTTCATATATGTATTCTAAGATTTCAGCGGGCACAGACTTCGCGCTCTGATGTATTGTATTTAGAGCTCCAATCCCGGTTTGAGCGTATGTTTGTTACTGGTCTTGTGTCACGAAACGCCCCCCTACTCTCTCAAATTTGAGAGGCCCACATTTGTTTGATGTGAATATCATATGGAAATTCGGCAAAAACTCTTAAGTATAAATTCTAACAATCAAAAAAAGGCGAACCATTAACGATTTCACTTCTGTTAGCAGCTTATTTTTTTCTGCTACTGATTCGTCTAGTTACCGCCCCCTCCCCTTCCTGCCACCTGTTGCTTCGCGCCCCCTTGCTTCACGCCCCTCAACCCAGTCTCTCCTCCCTCCCCCTCTCCAAAACCCTGTCTCCGCCACCCCACTCCCCAGTTCTCCCATACCTTCATCTCCCCTCCTCTCATACCCCACCTCTCAAGTCCTTTCTCTTCACGTATCTCCACCTTCTCTCATCTTCCATCCCCTTCCGACGTCTTCACCTCCCGGCGGGCCGTATGCACTCGTCGCTGAACGAGATATTTGAGCTTCCAACATAGATGCGAGTTGAATGCTCATGATAGTCGCTAAAGCTACATTCCCCCAATGACATACGGAATTTTGAACACATTCTACCAAGTCGAAACTCCAATCGCATCCTGCTTGTCGTTGAAAGTGAAGAAGAATTAAGTAATTGAAAGTATAAAAATAGCACCCAGAAAATGAGAATTTCAAAGCACAATGTAGGATAGATTACCATTCCGACCACTGGTCGATAAACATTAATAACTTTTTTTAATTAATTTATTTTTTACCTTCGAAACGATAAACGTTAAGTCGTCTACATACCACCCACGTACCTGGGACCCCACAAAATCTTGTCAGGATATCAATGTAGCAATTTTAAACAAGACTGAAAAGAAATTTGGAAAAGAAATCATAAATTTTTTGAACAGTATTACTTGTTGTTCTTATTTTGGTTTTGTTAAAACGCCATTCATTGTGTAACAGTACATCGGACCGCCGCTTCCCTCCACCATCGTCGCCGAGCCAGGGCAAAAGGGATCTGCACATCTCTGCAAAGGAAAACTGGCTAGTGAACTGGGCGTTGACCCCGTAACATGCAATGTTCATAGTATTAGTTATAGTTTGTTTTTGATGCTGGGCGAGCTGCGCATTAGCTGTGTAACGTAGGATATTAATTTAGTATTAAAAGTTTCTTTCAACCAAACGAAGAATATTTCTCTTCTTAATAATGCATGCAATAGCACCTCTTACCAGCATCCCACGATGTAGTAGAAAGTCAGTGTAAAATTAAGTTATAATTCCTCATTCCCTCAAGGAGGGGAGGAGAACTATTACATTTTTACAATAGGTCAGTGCATTAATTCTCAACATGTAAGAAAAACAGGTTTAGTAAAATATTAAATATATAAATACATTATATATAAACAAATTCCGATAGTAATATTTGTAATGAATATAAAATACTTGTAATGAATATAAAATAATAAAATATAATTTTGAAAATTCTAAGAATCTGGAGGCGCCTTTTTATCAAATATAGAATTATAAAAAATTGACATTCTTTTGTATAAGACGTTGAACATGGAATTAATTTAGGAATTACATATTGGTAAAATGTTTTTAAAACAAATGTCTCTATCTAATTTATTGCATATAAAGGAAATGTTTTGAATTAAAGTAACACGCTGCAAATTTTTTCCTTTTGTTGGGGGTTAAATATTCAATTGGCTATTTGTAAGATGGAGCTGGTACAGTCACAATGTATGTGGCTAAGTACAATGTTGGAAATATCGCAAAACAAAGTCTACCACCCTTAAAGGTTTGCTAATGTGGCAGTTCTCTGAGAGGGCTGTTCTCGTGTCAGGCCTGGTGGTCGCCTGGCGGGCACCCTCTCCCGCCCTCCACCTCTCACTAAACCTCCCTTTCTCGTCTTCGCCTCGTCAGCCCTCCCTGCCTCGCCTCCCGACTGGCTTCCTTAGGAATTCCCTTTGCCGTCGCCGACTCCGCCGCTGCTTAATGTATTTCTTTGTGGTCGTTTACCGTATCGATTTCGCATTCAAGTATAATTAGCCGGAGCACAGACTGAGCTATTCATTCGCTTAAACGCCGCATCAGGTTCAGTGCGCTGTCCCGCACCTTCTCCTCCACCCCCCTCACCCCGCTCGCGGTTAAGGATGCACTCGGTTCTTTTTCTTCTTTCTAAATATCCAGTTGCTTAATCAGGAACCATCGGAATCATCTACAAACGTCTGTTTACTCGACTATCTCGCATTTTGCAGTTTACAGAGGTCTCAGATTTGTACTTCCGAAGAATTTTTCTTTGAAGTGACACGCCAAAGAAATGCAGTTTATCGTGTATAAATAATTCAAACATGGGTGCTGCTCAAGAAAAGTTAAGCGGTTATAAAAGTACATTTTTTAGGAACAGAGATTTTCTCCTGGGTGCAGCAGTTTCTTAAGAAGCAAATGACAAATTATACTAACTCTGTAGACCAGCTATAAGATGATTTTATAAGTAAGAATAAATTTATCTAAAATTGTGACTTGAAGACGATGCAAACTGAGTAGTTAATTGTAAATTCGTAGAAATAAATTTACACTCCTACCACTACAATTTACAAATGGTAGTTTGAGAGCCTTTCTCTATAGGATGAACGTAGGGACATCTTAAAAATTTATTCGACGGTTGTGTGGTACTGCTATGGCTGATCAGGAATTTGTCTCAAAATCATTTCATTTCCCTACAAATCTATTCTTTAAATTTTTTCAACACATTACATGAAATAGCCTTTGCAATAATCTAGCAACATTCAAATTGAAAATACACAATTCATTTTGGTCAGAGTCCTGCATTTTACCCTAGTGCACAAAGATTTCATTGCCAGTTGTAGGATGATTGTCAACCAAATCTACAACAAAACGATTGAGATTTTAGCTTTTCAAAAGGCAAATGGCATATATTGAGACATATTGCGTTACATTTCATATACATTTAGTAGCTTTAAAGAAAGTTGTGGACTTTATATCTGAGTATTCCTTGTAACCAATCGCTTAGCATTGTTTAACTCAATGTAGCATGATTTTCACTTGAAATTCGCCTGTATTTGTCATTCAGGCAGAACTTTTTTGTACTATCATAGTTCATACTGTACACGTAGGCTTCCGCAGCTCGAGTTCATGACTTCTGGGCTGTCCGGGTGACGCCGCGTCGTTGGCAGATAGGCCGACGTTTCGCCTGCCCATATCGCAGGCTTCCTTCAGGGTAGTGACGACCTCACTGGCGCTGATGTGGTGGTGATGATGATGATGATGAATAGTTGTTGAAGTTCTCCGTGTTTTAATAAAGCAATGACCTTACGTGACCCAGTTACGAGAGCAGGAAAACCACAGTTCAGATATTTTTAATTTTAATAACACATAAAAACGTGCCAGTAACGTGCCAGCGTGCCAGTAACCTCTTCACGTCACATTGAAAATTAACAAGCAAGAAAAATATTTAAGAATAAAAAAAGAAAATATTTGAATTATTACTCGGCCTTTTCTCAAAATGCAGGTTTTCGATAATTACGTTTTGTTGTGGTCAAAGTAATTTCCACGTTTGCGTGATCCCTCAAAGACCCGAATTGTGAACTAGTTTTGGCGTTAAAAAAAGTCAGTCAACAGAAATACCGTATTTTCCTATGCCATCGTTTCTTCTGTTTAGTTTTAATGCGTTTTTTATCACATTTGCATTTTATATCAAAAACTATCGTAAACTTCTTTCTTCAGACACTAGCATATTCCAGTGCCTTGGGAATGAAGAATATGAATATCTAACAGATCTTTCATTACAAAGGGATTGGATAATGTAGACGACCATCGTGCCCCTCGCCATGCTTGCCATCTGAATTATTTTAACCATTGTTATTGATTTCAACTGCATTTATCGATTCCCCATCTAATATTAGCATCAGTCACCCAACGATTTAAAATATCTCAACTCACAAGTCTTCTAATGAGTTACTGACTGAATGAAATGTACACTGATTTGTCAATGTATAGTATAGGGAAGAAGGTCTAAAGTTATTTCTTGGGTGGCCCACATAGGAGTCCAATAAACGCTGTTATTTCTCCACTTCATTTTATTACTTTTTCTATTTCTTTATTCTTCTGATAACCCTGTTCTTTGTACTCGTATAGTGGAATTGAAATTCAGGAATAATGCTAACGTTACCACATCCTCACAATACGGACACCTTCCCTTCTTTACAACACTCGTCTTAACGAAGCAAATCAGATCGTTACACCAACACAAGAGTGAAAGATCGGGAAATTAGACTAGCAAAGGGAACTCTCATTCCGCAGCCTTCAAATGGAGTCGCTCTCGATGATTTATGATGAGAACTGAGAATGTAGTCTGTTTCTTGCCTGGGGGGTAGCAGAAGAGGCACGTCGCAAATAAATTTTCAGTATTAATTTTTAAGGAAGTTAAAAACTGAACTCTAAGAAAATATTCTAAAGTCAAATACGAAGATTATATATCCGGGCTGTTTGCACACGAAATTTGCACATCTAAATGCACTAAAAAAACACGTATTATCCCTAACATCAAACGACCTGGGAAATAATATTACGCATTTAGTAGAAGCCTGTACCTCAACATTGTTTCCTTTCGCGTTTCCTTTACATTGTTTTATTTTTTTCTCTTTTTATCTACTATTTTACATAATTCGAATTGTTACAATAATTTTGAGATTGGAAAATATTTTTTAATCAAGAAATATTGTTGTTAGAAGTCACGCTAGTACAGTGGCACAATCACTATTAATGTTTTTATTTAAACAATTAATATAAATTTATACTGCTCGATTACTGATGGTGGAACTTTGTTTAAAAATATAAGTTATTTTTACTAAAAGCGTTTCTGCGCAATTTACTTAGTCCTTGCAAGCCAATAAACTGTCTTTCGAATACTATTTAAATAAAATCGTTGCCTTGGGTTAAATTTTGTCGAAAAAATGCTCATTATTCTCCTAAATATACTTATCTGGATGGTTCCCTTGCACTGACTGTCGTTTTCTCTGTTGCAGGTGAGCGAGTCGGCCGGGCAGCCGGGCAACCAGCGCCACGTGTGGTATGTAGGAGCTTGCGATCGCTGTGCGAGCGCGTCGGCTGCGACGAATCGGACTGAGGTCACGCGGCGGGCGATGGGCATGACTAGGCGAAACCACCCTCCCGCTCCCTCCCGCTCCTCCCGCTCCCTCCGCTCCCTCCCGCTCCCTCCCGCTCCCTCCCGCTCCCTCCCGCTCCCTCACGCTCCCTCCCGCTCCCTCACGCTCCCTCACGCTCCCTCACCGCTCCCTCACGCTCCCTCACGCTCCCTCACGCTCCCTCACGCTCCCTCACGCTCCCTCACGCTCCCTCACGCTCCCTCACGCTCCCTCACGCACCTCCCCCCTCCCCGCCTCCCAATTCCGCCTTCCCCTCAACAGTTCTCGTCCCTCCTGCCCCAACTTTCACAACTCTCCCCCTGTCCTCTCCATCCCTCCCCCCTCACTGTACCTGCTCTACTCCGTCCAACTCGGCCCCACCCCTCAATAACCCACTTCACCCCCCCCCCACTTCACCCCCACTTCACCCTTTTCACTGCACGTCGCTTTGGAGGCTCCCCGCATCTCCCCTGTTGCCCCAGATCCTATCTCGCTGCACTTCCTTCCAATGTGCATGCCCCGCCGCTGCTCCTTCTCGTCCAGTTGATCGCCCGTCCGCGCAGTCGTCTCCACTCGTGCTCTTGCGGCCCGACTTGCTCCCAGCCGCCTCTCCACGCAGGAACGCGTGTCCTTGCGGATGACAGCGCATCGCGCTGCGGCGAGCAAGCCGCTCCCCGCCCGTCCTCTTCTACACGAAAGAAAGATTCAAAAGCTTATGATTTCTGTGGACTGGGGTCAAACACAGCCGGATCGCGAAGCAACTGCGTTTGCGTATGAATTTGCGAGTCTGTTTCTGAAAAGTGGAAGGCGCGAAAGTCCTAGTTGGAAAGAAGGTTCGATGATGTCGTACTTGGCAGAGGGGGCGTACGGAGTTTTGTTGGTTGCTCCGATGGCTCATTTTTTTTTTCTGTCTTCCAATCAACTTGAATATTTTTAATTCGAGCAGTACTTTAAACAACAACTTACGGAATTAAACTCGATCTTAATATTTCATCCCACCTTCACTCTCATTCTTATACCGCCTGCCCGCCCGCCCACCCGCCCGCCTGCCTGCCCCCTTCCTCCCTCACCCTTCCTCCCTCCGGCCTCCCTCCCGTCGCAGTGGGTGGCGGCGCGGTGCCGAATCCAGGGTGAGACTGCACATCCCGCGCGCTCTTTTGTGGCTCAGGGAGAAGGGGCCGGGCGCAGTAATTTCCTTCTCTGGGGAAACGCCCCGCGCGTTGCTTGTCTCCAACTAAAGCTTCGGCTCGCCGCCTAGCAACTGCAGTAGATTCGCTTCGGACAACAACGCTTGTGTCACCGAAATGCGTACTAGATCTGATGGAATTATTATTTTCCTCAATTTGTATGTATTTGGCATTGTATGGACGGAATAATACGATTTTTGGCAGCTAGCGTTTTTTTTTCTTATAATTTATTTCTTATCCTCGCACGAGAGTAGCAGAGACGTGTGGGGAGTGTGACGTATTGCCATGGCTCTAGTTAGCACACTTGACATGTCTGAGCGCTTCCTTTCGTCACACCGCTTTAGACACCGCGTGACGATTGTACTATGAAGCCACAGCTCTACTTTTGCTCCGATCGGGAATCTAACACGACATCGTACCACGGAGTTCTAGGTGTTTGACTCTTCTAGGAGTTGAATGGTGCTACATATTGCTTTAATTCACCTTAAGTACTAGTAATTTGACATTAAAACACTTAATAGATATTATTTTAAGATTAATAAGTTTTGTGTTACTCTGTTTTTAGAACATCAGTAAGAGATTGCCACTTTGAAGCAAAATCCAATACCCACCAGAGCTTTCTCAACAAAGCATATGACTAAATAAGTTCTTTCCTTTCCTTCCACACACTGTGGAATTCAAATATCTTTTTACCACTAGCCATTTCGTGAAACGTGCTCTCCAAACTATACTCCATTTCTCTACAGTCGCCGACGACGTTAGATCGTTGTTACACCTCCTACTTCCTAAATTTTTTTAACAGTGGTAAGCACATTTCTGAGGCCACAAGTCCCGTTGAGAAGGATGTTCCAAAATAATTAAAAATCTCCAATTTACAAGGCAAGAGGTATAACAATGACCTAATATCATCGGCCACTATAGAAAATTGTAAGTGTAACTAATAATAAAATCAGACATTTTACTAGCTTAGGTGGATGCGATGTAGAGCGGTGCCGCCAACGAGCTAGAATATACTACATAGAGTGGCCTGAAGCGCCTCTATCTTTGAAGAAAATAGAAGCCATGTTTTTTGCTGTCAAAGCAGCGCTCTCTGGGAAACAATGTATTCTAGCATTACTTTTGGCGCTTGTTACGGAGGTTACACACCACTACACGTATGTTTTGACTTCAAAGAACATGGCGGCCGCTAGTTCGGCGTGCCACTACCAAGAGCGCTGAAACTGAAGGGACAGCCACTCTATGTAGTATATTGTAGCTCGTTGGTGCCGCTTAGGGTCTCGCCGTGCGTGTGTTGGTGAGGGGGGGGGGGGCGGTGAAGGGGGGGGGGGGAGGCGCCGGCGCTTGTTTTCTGCCATCGATTTCGCATTATGGGCGGTGCGGACCGCCCCCGGCCAACGCCTCCGGCCAACGCCTCCGCCGTCTTGCTGCTTCTCAGGTGCCGCGCATCCTCCCGGGGTTACGACTTACGGATAACCCACCAGCCGCCCGCCCGCTTTGGATTCACGTGCGCCTCTGCAGCAGCAGAGGGAGAGTGAAAATGGAAAAATGAATATCGTTCGATGTAAATTTTGTGGGAATGCGCACCTGCTTGAAATAATATTGTGAAACGTGTTAAAAAATAAAATAATTGTATTCGAAATAGTCCGTAAGATCAAAATATCGCAAAATTATCGTGAACATCATAAATTTCATTAATGTATTTTGAAATTTACTATTTGAATATAAATGAAAAATAAATGCTAAAAAAATAGTAGTTGTTTCAATGATAACTCAAAAGTGTTATCAATTTGTTGTTGTAACGGCGAAACGGAAATATTTTAATATAGTTTGAAAAGTACTTGCAAAAAAAGTTAGTTAAATAATAGGTTAAATATAAATCTGTTACATATATACATTGGTTCTAAATAATTATTACTGCAATACATCTCTCAACTACAATCAAATTACTTCAAATAATAGACATTTTCTCTAAGGTTGTGACTGATAAATTGAGTAAAGAACGAAGTTTGTTTTTGGAAAGTGACACTCGAATTTTATTCACTCATAAGATTTTACTTAGTTTAGTTCAACAAACATCCATATCTATAATTTTGTGATGATTAATTAAAATTTAAAATGGAAGCAAATCCTACGAATGTGAGTGATAAATATAATAAAGAACATGACGATATTATTCACTCAGAGGAAACTTTTTTACATAACGTAGATTAGTTAACTAAAGAAAAAAAATATAATTTTGAGATGTTAAATGTAATGAAAATTTAAAATGAAAGCTCATCATACAATTGAACAGGATTATAAATATATTAAAATAGAACGCAACAGAACATTAAATGAAATTAACAAACAAACAATTACAGACTGTCCGCTCCGTCCAATTCCTAACCATAGTCAGCCTGAAGTAGTTGCAAAACTTACAAAGTGAAAACATGTCTACTAGTAACTAAGGAAATTAGGAAACCTTAAATATTAGATACTGTGAGACGTTGCTATAGTAAAAAAAATTAAATATTTTACGGCATAATTGAATTGTGCAGTTTTAAACCGGGAGAGATGGCTCAGGGCATCAATTGATGTCACTGCAGTCCCTCTGACCAGAAGATTCCTAGGTTGGAGTCCCATGGCAGCATTTTCGACACTAGGTTGTCAGTTCGGTTACATTAAGTCACTGTTTGGAGGAGAATTCTAGCGGTCTTTCTGCTCTGGTCTGTGATTTCACCGATCAACACCAGGGGATTGCCGGAGCAGTTCCCGTAACAAACGGGCCACGGAGCTCGCGTGATCTTTCCTTCCTGTTGCTTCTGTTCTACCCTCACCCCTTTCTCATACCCACGTACACTAACATGCACTACACTACCACATGTGCCGGGAGACTGACTTGGACCGTAAAGCTTTTCCCGGCGGGGGCGGTGCCCCGTTGGTGGGGTGATATGTAGTAGGGGAAACCCTGCTCGCTAACAGCCATACTGCGTGGAAAGACCACCCGCCACCTCCGGAGCCAAAACATGCACAACACTTACGGGACTAATGAACCCAGCGTCCGGAATCACTAACAATCAATCAATAAATCATTAGTGCCGCTTAAGTCGGTGACGCGTCCCTCGTGACCGACCGCTTGTTCTCCGTGCCATTCCTCGCGTGTCTATATATAATTTCTTAGAATTAGAATTATCATTACATGAAGCAGAGAGTGGAAGGCTGTTGAGCGTTCACTTTCGTATTCACATACTACTTATGATCATGATATTTTCTTGAAGTTAGTTGCAATGGTGTATTTTGCATAAGTGTTAACGAATGATGTGCCATTGGGGTGCAAAATGACTGTTAAAAAAACAAATATAACAATTTAAAACCTCCACAAAATTATATTTCATATAATAAACGGTACGCAAGTAAGAAATGATGCATTTTGGTGCATCGCATTTCCCACTAAGTACTAGCGTAGCAAACGATGTTAGGCGGAGGTGGGGCGTTCTCCTAGCGTCTTCCCTGAACCCTTTCATGGGGCACGTGTAGGGGCGGAGCACGGCGCGAATGCCTTTGCCCCACTTAGCGCCATTTGCCCTCCCCTTCTAGCCGCGCTTCGCCACCCCCCCCCCCCCGCTTCCGCCTCCGGGCTAATCGCAGGTGCTAATGCGGCCGATTCTTCACCCGCTGCATCACGCGTCGGGGGCGGGGGCGGGGCAGCGACGCGCGAAGAAGTGGGGCAGCGAGGGCGGCGGGAACTGGGGCGAGTGCACGCGGCGCGAGATAGAGGGGTCACTGAGGGGGGCGAGAGAGACACAGAGAGAGAGAGAGAGAGAGAGAGAGAGAGAGGTAGAAAGAGAGAGGTAGAAAGAGAGAGGTAGAAAGAGAGAGGTAGAAAGAGAGAGGTAGAAAGAGAGAGGTAGAAAGAGAGAGGTAGAAAGAGAGAGGCGGGTAGCCAAAGAGAGAGGCGGGTAGCGCGAAAGAGAGAGGCGGGTAGCCAAAGAGAGAGGCGGGTAGCCAAAGAGAGAGGCGGGTAGCCAAAGAGAGAGGCGGGTAGCCAAAGAGAGAGGCGGGTAGCCAAAGCGAGAGGCGGGGTAGCCAAAGAGGTAGGTAGGTAGGTAGGTAGGTAGGTAGGTAGGTAGGTAGGTAGGTAGGTAGGTAGGTAGGTAGGTAGGTAGGTAGGTAGGTAGGTAGGTAGGTAGGTAGGTAGGTAGGTAGGTAGGTAGGTAGGTAGGTTAGGTAGGTAGGTAGGTAGGTAGGTAGGTAGGTAGGTTAGGTAGGTAGGGTAGGTAGGTAGGTAGGTAGGTAGGTAGGTAGGTAGGTAGGTAGGTAGGTAGGTAGGTAGGTAGAGTAGGTAGGTAGGTAGGTAGGTAGGTAGGTAGGTAGGTAGGTAGGTAGGTAGGTAGGTAGGTAGGTAGGTAGGTAGGTAGGTAGGTAGGTAGGTAGGTAGGTAGGTAGGTAGGTAGGTAGGTAGGTAGGTAGGTAGGTAGGTAGGTAGGTAGGTAGGTAGGTAGGTAGGTAGGTAGGTAGGTAGGTAGGTAGGTAGGTAGGTAGGTAGGTAGGTAGGTAGGTAGGTAGGTAGGTAGGTAGGTAGGTAGGTAGGTAGGTAGGTAGGTACGGTAGGTAGGTAGGTAGGTAGGTAGGTAGGTAGGTAGGTAGGTAGGTAGGTAGGTAGGTAGGTAGGTAGGTAGGTAGGTAGGTAGGTAGGTAGGTAGGTAGGTAGGTAGGTAGGTAGGTAGGTAGGTAGGTAGGTAGGTAGGTAGGTAGGTAGGTAGGTAGGTAGGTAGGTAGGTAGGTAGGTAGGTAGGTAGGTAGGTAGGTAGGTAGGTAGGTAGGTAGGTAGGTAGGTAGGTAGGTAGGTAGGTAGGTAGGTAGGTAGGTAGTAGGTAGGTAGGTAGGTAGGTAGGTAGGTAGGTAGGTAGGTAGGTAGGTAGGTAGGTAGGTAGGAGGTAGGTAGGTAGGTAGGTAGGTAGGTAGGTAGGTAGGTAGGTAGGTAGGTAGGTAGGTAGGTAGGTAGGTAGGTAGGTAGGTAGGTAGGTAGGTAGGAGTAGGTAGGTAGGTAGGTAGGTAGGTAGGTAGGTAGGTAGGTAGGTAGGTAGGTAGGTAGGTAGGTAGGTAGGTAGGAGGTAGGTAGGTAGGTAGGTAGGTAGGTAGGTAGGTAGGTAGGTAGGTAGGTAGGTAGGTAGGTAGGTAGGTAGGTAGGTAGGTAGGTAGGTAGGTAGGTAGGTAGGTAGGTAGGTAGGTAGGTAGGTAGGTAGGTAGGTAGGTAGGTAGGTAGGTAGGTAGGTAGGTAGGTAGGTAGGTAGGTAGGTAGGTAGGTAGGTAGGTAGGGTAGGTAGGTAGGTAGGTAGGTAGGGTAGG
>JAZDUA010000270.1:70000-107500 GCA_038098605.1 Gryllus longicercus
TTTCAATGTGAACTCTATTAGCAATTCGAAAAATAGGAGTTATTTAGTATTCTAATTAATCGGCTTTGTAGATGTTTTCTCAAATCTATACATATTTATAAGTTACTTACGTTAAAATGGTTGCATTTTTAAAATGGTGCAAGTTTCTGTGTCAATCTGTTAGAAGTGTACTACTCCTACCATTTCTACTGTTTGTAGTAATGCTTTTAATGCTGATGATGTATTTGGCCGTACATCATGTTCTTTAGCAACCACATCATCTGCATATTCTCGTATTTCAGGAAGTACTTGAAGTTGTTTGTTCAATATTAAACTGCCTTTATTCGTTCTAAATTATTACGTAGCATAACGGAAAAAATTACCTCTCCTGGAAGATATTATACACCCACAAATAGTACATTTACTTCATCTGTGAGACTACTACAGATAAATCATATGAATTGACCAAAAGATACAAGGTGAAAACATAGTTGTTATAATTGATTCGTTTTATGCCAGTAGGTTTTTGTTCCTGATAGTGCTGTTTTGATGTCTACAACCTCTATCGTTTTTCAACACATGAATTGTGAAATCGATTTGAAAATATCAAAAATATTATTTTTCTTAGTACGTGAGTTGAGCTTTGAGGGAGTAGGTGTAGAGTGATGGGGGTGGAGGGGGGGGGGAGAAAAGAGCAGTAAGCGCCGGGCAGGAGCAGAAGAGCAGGAAAAGATGAGTGGAGAGCGTAGTACTGGGGACGCAAAAGAGCTTACATCGAGAAATGGAAGAGAAAGTGACGAGGCCAGTGGACAGTGCATGAGGGGTACGCAAACAAGTGGGAAATACACGAACGGAAGGGACAGGAGAGAGTAGCGGGGATGAAAACTGGGGGCTCGAAGGAACGAGCATAGAGGAGCGTTGGGGATAGGAAAAAGAGCGAGGAGAACAAAGGGAGCGTAGCGGAAAGAGCGTGAGAAAGTGGGCGGAGTGGGCGCAGAGGAAGGAACCGTTCGCCCACCGCCTTGGCCCGTCTCCGGCGGCGGCGGCGGCGGCGGCGGCGGCGCCTCCCCCAGCGCGCTTTCGTATTCGGCGCAGGGCGGTGTCACGGCCGGAACGAATGCGCGAATTGTTCGGATTTTTAACATACGGCGCCCTTCCGCCGCGCCGCCGCCGCCCCCTCTCCATCTCCCCTCTCCCCTCCCTCCCGCGGGCGTGGCGGGGCGCCTGGCACAAAACCGACGACTTCCGAGGGAAATGACGCGGCGCCGCGTGCCGAATCCGTAATTGGCCTCGCGGCCGGCGCCGGGGCAGGGCGGGGAGCGGGGGCGGGGGCGGGCGCCGGGGAAATTGGGTTGCGGCGATCATTGTTTTCGATCTGTCCATCGGACGCACACGCGACCCAGGATGGCGCATGATTCGTCTGCGGAAGAGGAAGCCCCCGGGCCATCTTTTTACATTGAGCAGATCTGAGCTACCTGCAATCGATGCCCAAAACGAACTTATTTTAGTCCATTGTAGCTTTGTATGTAGAATTTGAATTTGCATCGGCTCGAAGTAATATTAGTATATTTCATATGGTCATTATATTTTTGATAAGGTTATAACAACGTAGTCCCTAAGCTACGTTTGTGCAAAGTAATCCTAAATCTATTGTTAAAAGTAACGAAGTAGATGTTCTTTCCTATGAGTGAATAAAGACCTTTGAACTTATTGAATTCGTATTGAAAACATATCAATATCAACGTGATTTCAGTGAGATGAGAAATCGTATTCATAAAATCTTGAGAGACTAAAATGATGGTAGTAATACAAAAATGGCTCAATGTTGCGGTCATGTTAGACCCCTTTTTGAAGAGTTAATTCATGCACAGTAATAGCACAGTCGCTGTGTCACGCGGGTTGCCTACGAAACTGACTAGATAGAAGAGTCAATAGAAGTAAATTGCTAACGAGTAATGAATGGGAGATGCTCTGAGTTTTCCAAAAAATTAACAAGCTGTACTGTGACAAGTTAATTTATCTGGGGAAGTTACAGCCTCAAAGTTTAAGTATTTGCTAATACTATTTCGCAAAAAAGGGGGCGAACTAAATAATAGAAGATTATTGAATGCTTAAGTTAATTTCGTAAATACTACTCACTGTATGACCCACATCTCAACGCTACATAAACTCGTCAACTAGCAAATGATGTTAGTTGGGGGAAACAATCGACTATTGCATAAATGTGTCTCAGTAACAAAGCTAGAGTCACTATGTCTTCGGCTTGTTTAAGACTACAGCTTGTTTAAGAGAAATACACCTCTGATAGACTCATTCGAATCAAATTTTTGAATTCTTGAGTCAAAACCATAAGAGTGACGTGTCAAAAGATATCATTTGGATTCGTTTGGTTTGTAACATTCTTGAATGAACATAAATGCCATTTTAATATGTTCATCCATAAAATTGATATTTAAATAAGAGTATTGCATAATTCCTTCATTTCAACGTTTCGTATTTACAGAAATGGTATTTTTACCCCTAATGTATATGTAAATAACGTTTTAGAAATGGTACCGAAAAATAATTTGTTGAATTAATTTTCTTCCAAGGAAAATGACCTCAAATTAAAATGACAACATAATTTGGGTCACTACGTTGAAACAAAATAATTTGAAAAAATTGTACTAGGTAAATATTGTCTCATGAGGAAATTATTTACTAGAGATTGATAGATTTGTTTTGGCGTTTTATGTACATAATTACATGAAAATTATACATGTATATTTTTGGAAGTAAGGTACTAGCGATGCAGTCATTGAAATAATATTAATGTATATCCTCAATACCCGCTCAGAAGCTAATGCTTCTTAATGCATTCAAATAATTGAAATTTGATGTGTACGCCAATACTTGAAATGAATTGATCCATTGAAATTTCCCCTTTTCTTTCACCCTTTCTTGCCGAGAATGAGAATGCTATGTTCCATATGATATTCCGAGATATTGAAAGAGAAGAAGAATCACCATTGATAGCCACGCTATTAATGCACCGAAGGCTAATTCAGTTTCTTCAGATTGCAAAATCAATAACAATAAAAGTTCAAGTGACATTGAATAATGTTGTCTGAGGCTTATGTAATAATTTTTAGATCGTAATACAGAAGAGAGATTGTGTTTTTTGTCTATCATTCTGTTGTTACCCCAGCAGAGGGGTATTCAGAAATAAGCGTCTACTTCAAAATTATCTTTCGAGAATCGAAAGATCGTCTAGAAATGGAGTCAGATAATTGGCCATTCTCTTTTGTAGTGATATCGCAATTTTAATTTTAGATTTGTATAACCAATTAACGTTGATTTGCATGTAATTACGTCATTAATTAACAACTCTTTCAAAACAAGAGGACAAGAGTTGCAGGAAATGGTCCTGATCAAATTTTAATGTTCTTTAAATACCACTTTTGAGTTGTAGAAAATTATTTCATAATTCGAAATAAATTACAGTTGTGAATAAAATCATCAGATCGTTTGATTGCACATGTCAATGATTATTCAAGAGTAAAAAGTCTAATTAAAATAGATGTTTTAATTATAATAATTAAAATACTGATTGACAGCAGCTCAATTAAAAAAAAGAGTGTATTGCCAACTGACAAAGAATGGCACCTATTTTCAAAGGAAATCCCTGAGAGGAGGCTGTGAAAGTGAGACTTTTGGTGATCATTAAGCGAAAATCGAGAATATTAGACACACAATTAAAGAGCCGTTTTTTGGTGTTGAAAACGTCCCATAGAATTTAAGGTACTTATAGCGTTATTTTAAAAACACGACTCGTTTCTTACCGGGGCCTGCGAGTTTGTCGTTCGCGTAAGGTTTCGCTAGGTTTCGCTGCAGCGGCACCCGTCGGTCACGGCGGATCACTTACGGATGCTCTCTGCACTGCCCGGCGCGCGAATTACCGTCATGAATTTCTCTGCCGCACTCCTGGCTCCACTCGCCGTAAGTGCCTCGCCCGCCCCCCCCCCCTTCCTTCCTCCTTCACCCTTCCCCCCTTCCCCCCTTCCCACTCCATCGACCAACGCCTCCGCCCGCCCCCTCACGCCGAGGGGGATGCACAGAGGGCCGAGAACTTCACGCGGTGGTCATAACGCGAGAATTCGCCGGACCAGTCGGAAAGTAAGGCGGTTTGGGACTCAATGTGGAAACACGTTAAATTATGAACAATAAGGAAAACAAAATTTATTAACAGTCGGTTTGGATAGCCGATGTCGCTAAGGCTGAAGAGTTGTAGCTGCCTCGTGCCTGAAAGGCCGTGGGTTCAAATCCCTCCCGGGGCAATGATATTGGTGTTTGTCCATATACCGTTACCCCCAATGTTATTTAGTGATCGCAGTACAATCTTAGTGGCTGACAAGCGATTTTAAATAAGTAAATTTTAAAATATTAACTGTCGCATACCAAGGACATTTGGTACACGGCAATATCACTTTAATCTTCAATCATCTTTAATCTTCAATCAATAATCTTCATCAAAAAGAGCGATAAAAAGTTACGAGCGCGGAAGGAAAGTTGTTCACAATGAAAATGTTCGCGACTTAAATTGTAAATTCTTAAAACGGAGATGAGTGCCAAACTACTACAAGAATGCCGTTCGTTTTATTTCAATTAAAAATGTATGTCATCTCAAACTGAGATCTCCGGGTGAGAAAAAACAATAAATAATAATATAGTAATAGTAATAATAATAATAATAATAATAATAATAATAATAATAATAATAATAATAATAATAATAATAATAATAATAATAGTAAGAATAATAATAATAATAATAGTAAGAATAATAAAGGTCAGAAGTGCAGCTATCGTACTCCACCGGCCCTCGTGTGCGTGTCGTGAAACAAGGAGTGGCTGGGCTGGGCCGGGCCGCGCGGCCGCTCCCGCTGCAGGTGATGAAATAACAATAGTCGTCGGGCGGCGTCATAATGAAGCAATCAACAAAATAAATTAATCAATGGCGCTTCGGCATTGTTGATTCGATTAGGGGCTGATTCAATTCCGCGCGGAGCGGAACGCGGCGGGCGGGCGGGCAGCGGTGGCGGGCGCGGTCGCTCGGGCGAAGGGCGAAGTGTGCCCGGGCGGTCTCGCGGGCGAGCGGATTTACACGGGGTGAGTGACAATCGGATTGGGCGACCGGCGCGTCGGGCGGGCGGGCGGGCGGGCGGGCGACAAGGTTTTGTGCGCGACACGGCGCTGGGACGCGCGAAATCCGCAGCGTTGATTGTCGCGCGGGCGGGGGTTACCAGCTTTTTGCGGATCTGCTCACATTAAACAAGTCTGCCTCCTCTGGAACTTTGCACGGGACCCGAGTGATTGTTTGAGTTGTGGATAGTGGGGGGGGGGTCTGTGGGGAATATGAGGGGAGGGACATTTGCCTTTCTCTTGCATGCCTTTTTTGGGATGGAATCTTTAGTTTTACAGTGCAGGGACCTCTTTATACTAAAAAAAACAACTCTGTACTGGCTTTAAATTCTATTGAATTTATCAGTTCGCATCTCTATTGTTGCTTATTACGCTTGTATAAATATAAAATTTAATGAAACCATTTTCATCTATCGAAAGAAAATCCGTTCTTACAATAAAGATTTTTCGGATTTGCCATCGAATATGCAAGTGTGTTTTTAGAACGAAATTTTTAATCTGTCTGAGAAGCTTCAGAGAGTTATTGCTTCATCCAGAAATATCCAGATAATACAAGAAAATTAACTGTCTTTTTCTAGAAAAACGTTTTCTATTATGGCAAAACAAAGTCACAAACCTCTCTACTAATAGTTATTTCACTTCTACTACCTTCATTTATGGAATAACAGGTAAAATGCAGAAACAATTATTGTTACTGATTTTATCGTTTAGGTTTTGTATAGCGAGGGCAAACAGCATGGCACCATCAGCTGTGACCGATCATAAAACACTGTGACGCGTAACGGTCATCCATGATTGCTAGCGCAAAATATCCGAATATTGAGAATATTCAAACATTTCCAGGATGCAGTGACGATATCAATAAATATAAATGAAACACGAATTAAACGACATTGCAAGAAAAAACGTGTTATTGAAATATCAAGTGATAAGTCGCCTGCAAACAATGACCTGTGTTTCACCAACTTTAATTATGATCTTCGCTTTCATATTTATCCCCGAAAACAAACATTAAGATGTTAAGGTGTGCACACATTATAAAACTTCAAAAATTACGTAAAAATGTTTGGATTTGTAACTGTTCTTTGAGTTATAAATATTTTCTTAATAACCTGTGATGCCGTTAAGTTTTAAACCCGAGCAATGGGTCTGTCAGAAGGGCGAAGCTGGTGAGGTGGGTTGGAGCTGGGCGGAAACGGTGTCGCCGCGCGGCAGCGGCTGCAGCGACGTCCCCAGGGGCGCCTGCGGGCGGCGGCCGCTGCGTGCGCGCGTTGACGGGCGTGACCGCGAGCGGGACGCGCGTGTCTGCGCTTCTGCGGCCGCCCGCGACCCGCCCACCTCCCTCACCCCTCGCCCGTCGCCCGTCACCCATTCCCCTCCCTGCCATCCCCCAGCGCCACTGCGGCCGCCCGCGACCCGCCCGCATCCCCGCCCCTCCCCGTCCCGCCCCGTCCTCTCCGTCCCTGCCTCTCTCTCCCCACCTCCTCCCCGCCCCTGCTCGTTCCTCCTCTTCCTCGCCGGCCCTCCTTCTTCTCCACGCCCGCACACAATGTCGCCCCCAAAACCCTCTCCCTGCCTGCCCCGACCGCCACTGCGGCCGCCCGCAACCCGCCCGCATCTCCTCCCCTCTCCTCGCCTGCCCGCTCCCCGCGTCAACCACCAAAACATTTCGCCGCCTGCCCTCACCGCCACTGCGGCGGCCCGCGCGGCCTGCCAACACGCGCCTCTCGCCCCGTCTCACCAAAAAGGCTCCCGCGGCCGACCTCACCTCTGTCCTCTTGCCCTCCCCTCCTCCATTTGCCGCTCGCTCCCTCCTCGCACCGACATCTGCGTCTCTTTCCACCTGCCGTCGCCAAACCCGTCGCTTCCCGCCAAGCACCTGACCCATCCACGTCTCCTCCCGTGCCGTAGCTTCCTCCCGCCTGCTGCTTCCCCTCGCCAACTGGCCACGCCCGTTTCCTCCCCTCCTCTCCTCTCCCGCACCTGCCACGCTCTTGCCGCTCATTCCCCTCGCCACCGTTCCGTTCCTACCAAATCCTTTCCTTTCCAAATCCTCCCTCTTGCGTCCTCTCATCTCCTCTCATTCCCTCTACCATCTCCTCTTCTCCGCTACCTTCCCCTCATATCCCTTACCATCTCTCACCTCTCACACTATTCCCTCTCCTCTTCCATCCCCTCCCCTCCTCCCTCTTACCACCCCGTACCTTTGCATATCCTTTCCTGTCCCCTCTTCCCCATTTCCCAACACTTGTCCCCCTCCACAACCACGTCTCTTCTCCCTCCCACCGCGACTGCACTGCGCCCCGCGGCGCCGCCTCCGCTACGGTGTCTGCGCGGGCGACCCGTCGACACCTGCGCCAATCGAAAGCAATTACGCTAATTGGGAACGTCTCCCCCTTCCCCCAAAAAAACAACATACTACCATGTTTAAAAGACAATGTAAGATAAAATGTTTGCGTTAAGACTGAGTACCCTGAAATAGATTTCCATTTGCTGCCAGCTCCTTTTGAACGCTTCTGAACGATACCTGAGCGATACAGGAGGACAGGGAGTTTAACGATAAAAATTAAATGGGCTCATTAATTTTGTTATTAATATTTCATTATTATACATTTTCATGTTATGTTTCTTAAAGTGGAAGATTTAATGTATTTGGTACGATCATGTATTCTAGGAAATAAATTTAAAAAATACATATAAATATTGAAATCTACGAATAGACGGGCTACGCAGGAAGGGCGGGTTATCCATGAAACAAGAAAGGCGTAATAAAGATATTAAAATACTAGAGACACTATGTTTCAATTGCAGTCGAAAAAATATGCGAAGCAGTATACGAAATACAACAGTGATATATAAAGACGATTCAAGCAGAAAATAAGAAACAAACGAGTTATCAAGGAACGAATGACATTTGTACGGGAGTGGGGTCGGAAGCGGTAGACAGCGGGAGAGGAGGCAGAGGTCTAGATAGTGTGCAATGAGGGAAATCAACGGACAGGGATGAAGAATGGTGTAAAGGAGAAGGGAAGATGTGTTGCGTGAGAACTGTGGCGGACACCCCAGTGAAAACTAGAGGTAAGGGGCGGATGAGCCACGTCAACAGGTGCTGAGACGTAGCGCGCGATCCAATGCAATGCAATGCAATGAAAGGGAGGGGAAGGGAAGAAGAATGAAAAAGGAAATAAATGAGAAAGAAAAGAGGGGAAAAGAGGAGAAGTGGAAGAAGGAAGGAATAGTCTCTCAAGGCCTAAGATCTCAAGATATATTTTCGCAGCAATTTGAATTTTGAGGAAACTGGAATGCAAGAGACAATCGAACTCTACGGCAACACGACGAAAAAGAAACAGTTGTTCACCTTGATAAAATCTCTTGACAAGAAACAAAATATGATTTAGCTTGAAACAACAATGAGATGGTTTAGGGAATAGAAAATAGTGGTACACATTAAATAGACGACATTGGCGTAAAAAACAACTCCGGATTCTTTCCAGCATGCGAATAGTCTCCGTTACATTGCGTTAGAACTACTGCTAAATGAAGTGTGAGTGTTGTGCACTTGAAGGATACCAGGCTCAATAAATGAGCGGGAGTTAATCATGATGCCAATGTACCTGTCCCGCTGCGCTTCAATTGCTCTTCTATCAAATTTCAAATCTTCCGTGTCGTTTCGTGTCATTATTCCCTGGTTCCAGCCCCCCTTCCCCCGCGCCACCGCCCCCTTTCGCTGTCACCTCACGGGGAGGGGGAGGGGGCGGGATCGATGGCGGCCGCCCGATAGCGTCGCTCGTCTGTTGTTTTTTAATCTAGAGCGCGCGCCTGCGCCGTTCGGAGTCCGTTATGATAATATCGCTCACGTTAATTTTATATTTTCGTTATTTACCCCCCAGGCCGCTCACGCGAAACGCGTGCTCCTGCCGACCCGATGCAGGCAGCTTTTCTAATTTTCACTTCGTAATCGCTACCTCCGACCCCGAGGTCCTCGGCTTCAAGTCCCGTCGGAGGCGGATTTTCGACTCTAGCTACATCGCGAGGTCGAATGCACCCTCTGTCTGGCGGAGAATTCTAGCGGCCGGCTGCTCTGATCGGTATTTTGCCGATGTTTCTCCGATCAGTACCAGGCAAATGGAATAGCTGTACCCTAAGAAACGGGCCGCGATCTTTTCTTCCTCTCCTTGTCCTATCCCCTCTCCTTATACACACGCTTACACTTGCCTGCACTGCACAACTACACAGCGGAGACTAGTTGGGAGCTTTGCGAGTGTCGGCTAGGAGAAATTTCCTCGCGAGGAAAACCTCGCGACACGACATGTAGCTCGGTGCCGGGTCCCACAATCCAGTGCGCGAGGAACATCGCCACCTCCAGCGACAAAACATTCTCTCCGCTTACGGAACTAATGACCGTAGATATGACGTGCCCTGAAAAAATCAATGGTAAACGTAGTTACTGACGTAAAGGTAGTGCCATATTATTGAGCATGCCAGTAATTGCAGGGACCAATCCCAGCAAGGTGTCAGAAATTTGCATCATGATTGTATAGAACGCCAGTAAGTTTTTGCCCGGAATCGAATTCGTAAGCCGACTGCTTCAATCAGTGGTTTTCTATTTGCTTCAAGACGTATGCCCGAAAAGTATATTATACTCGTACGAGCTAAGGCGATCTTATTTTTTCACTCCATCCTTTCCCATTACATCCCTTCCCATCCTGTTCCATCCCATCTCTTCCTGTTATATTAGATCCCTTTCCATCTCGTCACATTCCTTCTTGTCACATCCTGAGGAATCGATGACTATTGCAGTTGAAACGCCCTAAAACCACAATCAATTAATCAAACCTTTCATTACTTTTACGGAAATGATAGCACGAATTTTAGACCGCTCTAGAAGTCCATGCTGGATCCTTTGAAAACATCTAAACCCATGCAGTGCGTCGAAAAAGTTCCCGGGTTCTGATTCCGCACTCGATGAAAACTAGAACTCTCGCGGAGCTGCACTCCGCGAAGTAATGGCTTGGTTAACTTCTGGTGTTCGTGAAATGCAATGGAGCGATTTCTGGCGCTCGTGGAAACGCGAAAGTCAGAACGCGCACTTTTAATTGAGAAGCGGAGTATTTTGTTAGGCGCATGGCCGCACCGGAAGCAAAATCCTCTGACAGAGCCATTTGAAAGAAAAAGCCTTGGATACACCAGAGAAGATCCCTTGGGATTTACTGAGTCCGGGGAGATCTGTGGGCCACCTGTTTGCTGAGGAAAGAATTAATTGGTGCTAAATCATTATTTGGGGCGTTTTTCAATGAGCTCATTGGTTTATTATCTGAAGATAATGATATTTATGTGTTACGTGACTTGTGTTGCAAAGCAATGTTCCGCCTACTTCCTACTACACTTGGTAACAAAAACTTCATTTAAAGTATCTTAAAACATGCCATTCATACTTATTTTTATTCGTTCTTTACAGAACGGTTATGTACTATACAAAATCTCAATAATCGTCATGAATCCTTGAGGAGAGTATGAACCGAAAAGGAAAGTTTGTAAAATGCTTCTAAGGAAAAGAGTCAGTGGGCAGACGTTTCCAGTCTCAAATACTCATAATAGAGCTCTAACAAACGAGTTCCGTATGTCGTAGGCTTCAGCGACTGGAGTCATGTGAATGATCTTGGTTGTCTGGGTGACGCTGCGTCGAACGCTGTGTTGCCGACGTTTCGACCATCTTATCGTGGTCTTTCTCGTTCCCTGAGCAAGACCACGATAAGATGATCGAAACGTCGGCAACACAGCCTTTGACGCGGCGTCACCCGGAGTGCCAAGATCATTCACGATTTCCGTATGTCTTTCATGAGTACAGTTTATTTCATACATCTAGCTTAGAGGCAACTTCAATTACACATTCTCATAGATTTTTCTGTTCCCTTTCAATCACACTGACCCCTGAATTAGGCGTTTCAACGCTGCTACAAACATCATTAATTCAATTTTCTCGAAATTGTTGAGCGTCAATGAGATTATGCTAATAAGCGAACTAGTAACAACTGGCTAATTGTCATTGAATCATCCGCAATAGGTGCGTAGTTTGAATTACAAATGATCATCAAAGACATTGTTAAAGGGGAATTTGCTGTGTCGAGTTGGAGCCAATGGGCGTGATTATGTGCGATCCCATTCGAAAACTGAAGCTAGCTGATGGATCGACCAGGTAAAATGTTTCCTAGCATTTCCGCTCTAGTCATTCATGTTTACATGCAACCTTTCAAACGATCATGTCTCAGCGGCTGCTTGTAATGTTTGCTCGTAGAGATGAAATCCTAGTGTGATTCATGTTTTAACCAAATTGTAGGAAGTATGAAGCTCTCGGGTAACGGTTTTTTGATATTATCATCGAACTTCTACATCTGCTTGCTCTTACAACATAAGCATCTAATGCTGCGTACCCTCAGAGTAACATTTCACTGACTGTTTCTTTTCTAGGGCGCCCTCACTTACGCCTCCATCCCATAAGGGGAGACAAAAAGCTGTATTTCTCCCATATTAATTTGTCTGTAAATTTGACCTAACTCATATACTATATAACCTAGTGCTGTAAAACTTTAGAAGCAGCTCCGTGGAAATATTTCAAGTTATTTTGATCACATGTAAATCTTTTGGATAGTTTTGTAATTTTGCATGAATGAAGTAAATGTCAAAAGTTTTACTTTATCTTTTTTCTGTATTTACTCTGTATTGATGTTTTAAACATATTTATTATTTTATTGACCCTTCCTCCCCAAAAAATATAAAATTATAACTTTAGTAGTTTCACAGATAATGAAACAAATCTGTTCTAAAATGTATTTTTTCTACAATGCATAAGAAAGGCAAATTCTATATATCGCTAGCCCTACGTAACGTTCATCATTTTTGAATATCCATAAAGAAATTGGGGCTAAAATTACTATCTTGTTACCGAAAATAATAGTATTTTGTGCACAGTTTCAGAATACTTCTCCAAACATGGCTTCTTTTTCCAATACAAGTTTACAAAAACTTTGGTATTATATTTTTCTGCAGTTGTAGAACAATGTTCATATTTCGTGTGTGAAATTTGTTTCTTTCACGTTCGAGATTGAAATTTTTTGCCGAGACCGTAGGTCGAGACAAAAAATCTCAATCTCGACCGTGAAAGAAACTAACATTACACGCTTAATATGAAAATATTAAGTAACAAAGACAGCCATTTTGACATATGGAAATCAACGAAAAAAATTGCAAAAAATGTGCTAAATGAGTACATTGTTCAATGTTGTATATATCATTCTATTCAGAAAACTCAGTATTAAGAAAATGTTAAAATCCGAAATTTTCAATGATTCATCAATTTCTATTTAAATAACACAATCAAGTAGTGAGCTTCACTCGTTTTCTCAAATATTTAAGACAATTGACCTTACTGAATTCACCAAATTTTCAATAATTCAGACTTTTGATTTGTCTCTCCTTACTTTTGCTGTTCTTATAAGCCCATTAAGGGGAAAAAGAGGCCCATTAAGGGTCTTCTGTCGCTAGTTACTCGGAAGCTCATGACGGCTCCTGAATCTTGTAACTAATAGACCGGGAGAGATGGCTCAATCATCAACTGATGTCATTGCAGTGCCTCTAACCGGGAGATCCATGGCATGCAGGCACTCACACTTGATACACACAGGCTATCGGGCAGACTTGAAATAAATAGAGACATGAAAATGATACATGGTTATTGGCATAATTTCCACCATGTCATAACGGCAATTCAGCAATCATCCACGCCCAAAGCGGGATTCGAACCCAACAATCCTCGCAGTTCGTAGCTGCTGACGTAATCACGACGCTGCAGGTTTTGACTGTTTCGAAATCTTTCGCGACAATAATCTTTGTGGTGATGTTGAGAGGTGCTAGTTTTTGGGCCACGCTGTATATTCACCTCGTGTGAAATTTTTCCTTCCCTGTCTTTAGAGCGCTGAGTATTTTCTGAAAAGTGTCTCTTCATACTTCACCTACTTCACTTCTTCCGCTTGCTGCGGGGTGGGGGTGGGGGTGGGGGGTGGGGGGTTAGAGGCAGCCGACGCCCGCGCAGGCGCAGTAAGAACTTGCGGCGCGGGAGGGAAAGGGGAGGGGAGGGGAGGGGGAGGGGAGGGGGAGTTGTGGGGCGATAAAATTTAAAATTCATATGAAGATGAAGCCTTTTTCTTGGAGACCGGCACCGCACGAAGCGTCGCCGTGCAAAACAAGTTCCAATTTTTATCAGCGAAGGCACTCTCGAGCCACGTTGGTTGAGCGTCCGGGAGGGGGGGGGGAGAGGGCGTTAGGACAGAACCCGAAGTCTCTCTCTTGCTGGGCCGCCATGCAGACGAGAAGTGTATGGAAAAAGACTCCGGGAGAACCAAGGGGAAAATAGGTACCTAGAAAATAGGACTCGTTCCCGCAATTGTTTTAAAATATTTTTTCTAGAATAGTTATGTACTCTAAAAGAATTATAGTAACCTAATGATTTCCTTTTTAAATGTAGTTAGTAAAACATTTTTGTCATTTCTACATTGAATTTATGACCCATTACTAAAAGGGGTTCCTATGAAACAGTTCGACCGACTTCAATAGAATTCCCGAAATGGAACCTGGAGAAAGTGTGCTTTCATGAGAGAGGCGAGAAGAGAGAGAGAGTCTTTACCCCGAAAGCATTCAACGACCGGAACAATGGCCACTATTTTAAACGATTGCTGTGGCAATAAAGTGCAGCGAGAATATAAAAATCTTTAGGTGCATAAAACTCCGCTTGGCCGTCCCCGCCCCGCCCCGCCCCACCCCGCCTCGCTCGCTCCCACTCGGTTCCGGTTCCTCTCTTCTCTGATCCCCTGCCCCTCCTGTCCCTTCCCGCCCTTGTCCCCTACAATATTCCCTTCCTCGCTTTCTCTGCCCTTTACACGCATTGTCCTGGCCTTCCCACCGTCCTCTACTCCTTGCATCACCCGCGTACTCAGTCCTCAAGCCACATCCCCCCTCCCCCACACACTCTTCCCATCGACCTTCGCGAAGATTTTTCCACGCTCATCTAGCCCACTCTTCCGTGTTCTCTCCCCGTCCTCCCTGCCATACTCTGCCCCTTTCTTGTCCCTCTCCCTGATATTCCACTCACCCCTCCCCACTTATTCCAACTCCTCCCCTCACAGTCCTCTCCTCGTACAGCCTCTCCGCTGCCCTCGTCCTTGCCCTCCCTTCCCGCCACGCTCTCTCCCTCCCCGCCCCACGGCGAGCGAAGCCTAACGGCCTCCGAGAGCCTCATACATCGCGCGACGTGCGTGGCGAGAGCGCCTCCCCGCCCCGCCCCGCCCCTCCCCTCCCCTCCCCTCCCCTCCCCCACGGAGACGGCGCTGGAATACCAAAGGCACGCAAAATGAGGACGCTCCCACCTCGTCCAACCTCCCACCTCATTTCTGTTCTTTCTGCCCTCACTTTCATTCTTCTTTTATTAGCTACTTATCTAACCATTTTTCTTCATCGCTTATTTATTTTCTTTCTTCTCCCAGGTTCTCGACTACCTCTTTTGCGTCCCCAAATTCGACTAACCTAGTCCTCACCCATCCACAATTTTCCCCCCTCGTCTGTTTCCTGAAGTTCTCGTTTTGTTCTCTTCCCTCTCCAATTCCTCTCCTCGAATTTCTTCTTCTCTTCCTCTGCTGTTCTCGTTCATTCCTGATCGCTCTTTCCCCTCCCTTTGTTCCTCTGCGTAGCTCACCTCCCGTTCCACTGCCTTCTCTCCTATCCCTTCTATCCCCGCTCCATTGTCAACTGCGTCTCTCGTTCCTCTCGCCCCCTCCTCGCCTCGCCCCCCCCCCCCCACGTGGCGCGCGCGGAGATTTCGCTGACCGCGGAGCAGCGTGCGCCGTCGCCTGTAGGGCGCGCGCAGCGAATTCTGTCGGCGCGTTTAGGAAAATGTTTCGCGCAATAAGCGCCTCGCCTGCGGAATACTAAGAGGCTTAAAGAGCACGCGATCGGCCGCCGATCAGCGCTCCTGGTGGAGAGGTCGTTTTTCACCGCGGAATGGAGAGGCTCAATGCCAGATCTAATAGGTCAATCTACATGGGGAGCGTTTATTAAATATGTATCAACCGACAAAAAGACGGCTGATCAAATCAAAAGATTTGACTCAGGAATATAAAAGAGTGAAAAAAATTGCAGGTGAAGAAAGTAACTTATCAAACATAGTTTGTTAAGTTTTGTTACATCCTCAAGTGTTCGTAATTTTAGGTGCTTTCAAATTGCTTCCTTAAAAAAATGATTTGTTTGAATTTTTAGTGCGTTTCTAGACATTCTGATATGGCTCTAAATGTTCGCAATTTATATACTGTGTTATCGTAGCTGTAATCAGCAAGCATTTTAAAGTGTAAATGCAAAGGTAAGGAATCATACAAATCCACTTCCTCTTCTGCAATTTAATGAATGTAACAACTGCATCTCGAAGTAAACATGCTTAGAATATACATCGACGGATATGTGAAGTTCATTCTGTATCAAGTAGAGCTTCGCTCATTTTCTCAAATATTGAAGATGATTGACCTTTTTGAATTCACCTATTTGTCTGACTGCTGAACACGTTCTTGAAGCTGTTATTCTTCGAAGGCAGGGGTACCAAAGAAAGTCCATGGAGGTGAATATTTGTGGCGATCAAAGTCTACCGCGAGAGCAGTTGTAAAAGATTCCTGTTTATTTCTTAAGTTGTGGACTCTAAATTGTGGACTCAGAGCAGACATCAAGGTAAATAGCGGGAAATGGACACTGCTTCTTCCGACTGGAAGAGGAAGATATTCGCGGTTTGGGACTTCATTGCAATAGCCCAGATTGAGAATATTTCCTTCATTACTCTTAGAAATGACATGATTTCATTAAAAATGACACATGGAAGAGTAGGTCTAACGGGGTGACCTACATCGCCAATTCAACACATTTGTGCAAGAAATGAATGCTATGTGAGGTCTCCTAGGTGTTGCCTCCTATGTGTAGTTTCTGAAGAGTTGCAGTGTTGCGCTCTGAAGAGTTGCAGTGTTGCGCTCTGAAGAGTTGCAGTGTTGCGCTCTGAAGAGTTGCAGTGTTGCGCTCTGAAGAGTTGCAGTGTTGCGCTCTGAAGAGTTGCAGTGTTGCGCTCTGAAGAGTTGGTGTTGCGCTCTGAAGAGTGGCAGTGTTGCGCTCTGAAGAGTGGCAGTGTTGCGCTCTGAAGAGTGGCAGTGTTGCGCTCTGAAGAGTGGCAGTGTTGCGCTCTGAAGAGTGGCAGTGTTGCGCTCTGAAGAGTGGCAGTGTTGCGCTCTGAAGAGTGGCAGTGTTGCGCTCTGAAGAGTGGCAGTGTTGCGCTCTGAAGAGTGGCAGTGTTGCGCTCTGAAGAGTGGCAGTGTTGCGCTCTGAAGAGTGGCAGTGTTGCGCTCTGAAGAGTGGCAGTGTTGCGCTCTGAAGAGTGGCAGTGTTGCGCTCTGAAGAGTGGCAGTGTTGCGCTCTGAAGAGTGGCAGTGTTGCGCTCTGAAGAGTGGCAGTGTTGCGCTCTGAAGAGTGGCAGTGTTGCGCTCTGAAGAGTGGCAGTGTTGCGCTCTGAAGAGTGGCAGTGTTGCGCTCTGAAGAGTGGCAGTGTTGCGCTCTGAAGAGTGGCAGTGTTGCGCTCTGAAGAGTGGCAGTGTTGCGCTCTGAAGAGTGGCAGTGTTGCGCTCTGAAGAGTGGCAGTGTTGCGCTCTGAAGAGTGGCAGTGTTGCGCTCTGAAGAGTGGCAGTGTTGCGCTCTGAAGAGTGGCAGTGTTGCGCTCTGAAGAGTGGCAGTGTTGCGCTCTGAAGAGTGGCAGTGTTGCGCTCTGAAGAGTGGCAGTGTTGCGCTCTGAAGAGTGGCAGTGTTGCGCTCTGAAGAGTGGCAGTGTTGCGCTCTGAAGAGTGGCAGTGTTGCGCTCTGAAGAGTGGCAGTGTTGCGCTCTGAAGAGTGGCAGTGTTGCGCTCTGAAGAGTGGCAGTGTTGCCCTCTGAGGAGTGGCAGTGTTGCGCTCTGAGGAGTGGCAGTGTTGCGCTCTGAGGAGTTGCAGTGTTGCGCTCTGAAGAGTTGCAGTGTTGCGCTCTGAAGAGTTGCAGTGTTGCGCTCTGAAGAGTTGCAGTGTTGCGCTCTGAAGAGTTGCAGTGTTGCGCTCTGAAGAGTTGCAGTGTTGCGCTCTGAAGAGTTGCAGTGTTGCGCTCTGAAGAGTGGCAGTGTTGCGCTCTGAAGAGTGGCAGTGTTGCGCTCTGAAGAGTGGCAGTGTTGCGCTCTGAAGAGTGGCAGTGTTGCGCTCTGAAGAGTGGCAGTGTTGCGCTCTGAAGAGTGGCAGTGTTGCGCTCTGAAGAGTGGCAGTGTTGCGCTCTGAAGAGTGGCAGTGTTGCGCTCTGAAGAGTGGCAGTGTTGCGCTCTGAAGAGTGGCAGTGTTGCGCTCTGAAGAGTGGCAGTGTTGCGCTCTGAAGAGTGGCAGTGTTGCGCTCTGAAGAGTGGCAGTGTTGCGCTCTGAAGAGTGGCAGTGTTACGCTCTGAAGAGTGGCAGTGTTGCGCTCTGAAGAGTGGCAGTGTTGCGCTCTGAAGAGTGGCAGTGTTGCGCTCTGAAGAGTGGCAGTGTTGCGCTCTGAAGAGTGGCAGTGTTGCGCTCTGAAGAGTGGCAGTGTTGCGCTCTGAAGAGTGGCAGTGTTGCGCTCTGAAGAGTGGCAGTGTTGCGCTCTGAAGAGTGGCAGTGTTGCGCTCTGAAGAGTGGCAGTGTTGCGCTCTGAAGAGTTGCAGTGTTGCGCTCTGAGGAGTTGCAGTGTTGCGCTCTGAAGAGTTGCAGTGTTGCGCTCTGAAGAGTTGCAGTGTTGCGCTCTGAAGAGTTGCAGTGTTGCGCTCTGAAGAGTTGCAGTGTTGCGCTCTGAAGAGTTGCAGTGTTGCGCTCTGAAGAGTTGCAGTGTTGCGCTCTGAAGAGTTGCAGTGTTGCGCTCTGAAGAGTTGCAGTGTTGCGCTCTGAAGAGTTGCAGTGTTGCGCTCTGAAGAGTTGCAGTGTTGCGCTCTGAAGAGTTGCAGTGTTGCGCTCTGAAGAGTTGCAGTGTTGCGCTCTGAAGAGTTGCAGTGTTGCGCTCTGAAGAGTTGCAGTGTTGCGCTCTGAAGAGTTGCAGTGTTGCGCTCTGAAGAGTTGCAGTGTTGCGCTCTGAAGAGTTGCAGTGTTGCGCTCTGAAGAGTTGCAGTGTTGCGCTCTGAAGAGTTGCAGTGTTGCGCTCTGAAGAGTTGCAGTGTTGCGCTCTGAAGAGTTGCAGTGTTGCGCTCTGAAGAGTTGCAGTGTTGCGCTCTGAAGAGTTGCAGTGTTGCGCTCTGAAGAGTTGCAGTGTTGCGCTCTGAAGAGTTGCAGTGTTGCGCTCTGAAGAGTTGCAGTGTTGCGCTCTGAAGAGTTGCAGTGTTGCGCTCTGAAGAGTTGCAGTGTTGCGCTCTGAAGAGTTGCAGTGTTGCGCTCTGAAGAGTTGCAGAGTTGCGCTCTGAAGAGTTGCAGTGTTGCGCTCTGAAGAGTTGCAGTGTTGCGCTCTGAAGAGTTGCAGTGTTGCGCTCTGAAGAGTTGCAGTGTTGCGCTCTGAAGAGTTGCAGTGTTGCGCTCTGAAGAGTGGCAGTGTTGCGCTCTGAAGAGTGGCAGTGTTGCGCTCTGAAGAGTGGCAGTGTTGCGCTCTGAAGAGTGGCAGTGTTGCGCTCTGAAGAGTGGCAGTGTTGCGCTCTGAAGAGTGGCAGTGTTGCGCTCTGAAGAGTGGCAGTGTTGCGCTCTGAAGAGTGGCAGTGTTGCGCTCTGAAGAGTGGCAGTGTTGCGCTCTGAAGAGTGGCAGTGTTGCGCTCTGAAGAGTGGCAGTGTTGCGCTCTGAAGAGTGGCAGTGTTGCGCTCTGAAGAGTGGCAGTGTTGCGCTCTGAAGAGTGGCAGTGTTGCGCTCTGAAGAGTGGCAGTGTTGCGCTCTGAAGAGTGGCAGTGTTGCGCTCTGAAGAGTGGCAGTGTTGCGCTCTGAAGAGTGGCAGTGTTGCGCTCTGAAGAGTGGCAGTGTTGCGCTCTGAAGAGTGGCAGTGTTGCGCTCTGAAGAGTGGCGGTGTTGCGCTCTGAAGAGTGGCGGTGTTGCGCTCTGAAGAGTGGCGGTGTTGCGCTCTGAAGAGTGGCGGTGTTGCGCTCTGAAGAGTGGCGGTGTTGCGCTCTGAAGAGTGGCGGTGTTGCGCTCTGAAGAGTGGCGGTGTTGCGCTCTGAAGAGTGGCGGTGTTGCGCTCTGAAGAGTGGCGGTGTTGCGCTCTGAAGAGTGGCGGTGTTGCGCTCTGAAGAGTGGCGGTGTTGCGCTCTGAAGAGTGGCGGTGTTGCGCTCTGAAGAGTGGCGGTGTTGCGCTCTGAAGAGTGGCGGTGTTGCGCTCTGAAGAGTGGCGGTGTTGCGCTCTGAAGAGTGGCGGTGTTGCGCTCTGAAGAGTGGCGGTGTTGCGCTCTGAAGAGTGGCGGTGTTGCGCTCTGAAGAGTGGCGGTGTTGCGCTCTGAAGAGTGGCGGTGTTGCGCTCTGAAGAGTGGCGGTGTTGCGCTCTGAAGAGTGGCGGTGTTGCGCTCTGAAGAGTGGCGGTGTTGCGCTCTGAAGAGTGGCAGTGTTGCGCTCTGAAGAGTGGCAGTGTTGCGCTCTGAAGAGTGGCAGTGTTGCGCTCTGAAGAGTGGCAGTGTTGCGCTCTGAAGAGTGGCAGTGTTGCGCTCTGAAGAGTGGCAGTGTTGCGCTCTGAAGAGTGGCAGTGTTGCGCTCTGAAGAGTGGCAGTGTTGCGCTCTGAAGAGTGGCAGTGTTGCGCTCTGAAGAGTGGCAGTGTTGCGCTCTGCAGCGCGCACAGGCACAGTAAGTAGACTGTGCAGAGGATTTGAGCGCAGGCTTAGTTTAATCGAGGTCAGAAGCCGCTCCCCCTCCTCCGCCCGGGTCAGGGGCGAGGCGAGGGGCTCTCCGCACTCTGTAGCTCTCTCCGGCGCTGAATAATTCCGCTCCGGGGGAGGACTTCCGAGTTGCGCTGCCTTTGATCCCCATTAGCCGCCCGCGCGCCCCACGCGCCCATTGGCACCTCTCGGCCGCACAGAGGGCGCTGCGCCTGAGAGCGTGCTCCGCAGGGCGGCCGCGGTGACTCCAACTGCCATCCCACGAACTCCTCAGCCTGGCCCATTGTACAAAGAAATTCAATTCCATTTCAATTGTGCCTTATGGCGAGACTCAGGCAGTCAAGTTGCTCTTCGTCTGTCAACGCATTTTTTTGCTACGTTCCTTTCACTATTTAGCCTAGGAAAAAGGTATTACTCGGTTTTAGGCTATTTAAATACACTCCAGAGACTCTTTTATTGGAATCTTTTTCAACCAGTAAATCTACTTCACGGGACAGCCGGCTTCACTCCCTCTCCGAAGGAAGGCTTACGAAGGATTTTTTCGCCCTTAAAAATACACGGCTTCGTTTGGGTTTGAATTCAACTGATACAGCTCTAATACAACGCAGCATTAAAGCCAAGCGCAACTGAGAAAATACCCGAGCGCTCTGACCATTAATGTTCTGGACAATACTGAAAATACTGAACGTCTCAAGAGACATCATATGGTAGACTTGCCTTTCTGATCGAACCAGAAACACTCAGCACAATGTTAAAGAGGTTTATGTTCATCATCAAGAAAAAGTACTGAATGTTTTAATTCAAAAAGATTTTAATTTATCACTAAATAAATTGTGAAAAAATAGGTGACTGATATACGTGATGATTCCTTCAAACTAACAGTATAAAATGTGTAAATATTTAGTTTCGTACATATTAATTAGATGTATATTATGTTTATGTTGCGAATATTAGTCATTTGTATGTACTGCATGATATTTGAGGGCCTCAGAAATGGCATAGAACAAATATTCTATGACAATATTTTGGTTCCTAGTAAATCAGAACAGTGGAATATTATTGCTTTTGAAGGTCTTGATTCCGGTTGCGAGAAAAAATACCATTGATTTCAAACATTGTGAAAGCTTCAACGTTAAATAATGCTGTTTTCTCTGTAATGCTTATTGAAATATGGTTACTTGTGTTCTGCTCAGTGGTAATGGCTAATTGTTTGGTTCCAAGAATTGTAAGACAACATAGATTATTCAATTGAACGTTATTCTCATTAAATTTAAGCATATTTCTAAATTAAAGGTTTGTATTAAATTTCCTGAGAATACATTTTTTTATGAATTTCCAACATTCAAATATAATATTATCGAGAATGAAGAATATTAATTCTTCAAATATTAAAATTGTGTAAGTAGTATAAATATTAGAAGATGATTATGAATGAGGCAACACCGAACATGAGAACACTCCTCGTTCTCTTCACATCATGTGCCTTAGACAATCTTTCGAGACGCTAACGAAATGGCAATCCATGTTCTCCACCTGCCCTAGGCCTTTTGATCATGGACAAAAATTGTCGTTACTTTTAGCGGGACTCCATAACAGCTACAACGTAAAATCTTCCACAACTTAGCATTATTATTTCTTCAAATGAAGAATATCTCGCATTCAACCAAGCTTGGGAGATTTGTTTCGCTCATGGTCGCGTGGTAGCGCTACTGTCTCAGGGACTTTCCCGATGTTGGTCCTCCGGTGGCCCATTGTCGTCGCTTGTTTCCATGGACTTCCCGAGCGCACGGTCCCTTGGGGCCCACACCTCTCTCCGAACCCCTCTCCCCCCTCCCTCCCTCACCCCAGCGTTTCCCCTGCGCTGCAATATCGCGGTAAACACGGAGGTAAAAGCCAGTCGCGCCTGGAGAGAGACCGCGTAAGAAGTTAATACACACCCCGCCCCCACGGTGCAAAGACGTTCCAGGCATCGGGGCTTAATGTCAACTTGTTTGTCGGGGCTTAGAACCTCCTCCCTCGTCTGCCAGCCAACATTAAGTACACGCCGCTTCGAGCGACGAGGTGTCAAAAGTCTCGCGTTGTCGCTTTTTCGGCGCCTTTGTTTTGCGCGATCGCTGGCAAAGTTGTTGAGTGCCATCGCCGGGGGCTACAGTGCTCGCTTGACTCGACGCTGTCGACAAATTTGTTCTATTTTTGTGAATTTTACTTCAAAGTCAGGCAAATACTAATTTTTATTGATTAGAGCACGAAAAATGTTATCACTTCCAACTTACCTTGAAAGGGATGTTTTCCTTGAATAAAAATATATGTGCGTTACAGTCCTGCGGGGAGTCTAAATCTTCAGCTAGGTGACTTCGCCCATCGTTTCTGTCATAAATATATTTATTTTCTGAACGTCACATACACCCTTCTGAACGTACATCTATCAGCCTATTTTTTATACAGATGACCTGTCTTATTCTCTGCTTAAAACGTAGAATGGAGAAACTCTCCGAGCGCTACATGAGTTGACGCATGATGTGAACTGGTGTAGACCTGCTTTATTAATATAGCGAGAGAAGCACTTTACGGAGAAATGAAACGGGCATTTGCTTTTTATTCTTGGAAAAAGGAAAGTTATCTTCTACACAATGTTTGGTAAATGAATAAAAAATTATACATTATTCTACAGACAAACAAATATCAATTTTTTTAATTACTCTCAAGCTGTGCGTAGGAATGATTAATTTCCTACACACATTCGTACATGCCCGATCTCCTTACCGGGAGAGGTGGATGAGGGTATCAACTAATGTCACTGCAGTGCCTCTGACGGGAGGTTCTGGGATTCTAGTCTCTACGGCCTGCGGATTTTCGACACCGGCCAGATAGCTAGGTCGAGTCCTATCGCTTTCTGGAGGACAATTATGGCGACCGGCTGCTCCGATTGGTAGTTTTTCGTGATTTCTCCGAACAATACCAGACGAATGCTGGATCAGCACCCTATCAAACGGGCCGCGGACCTATCGCGTAGGGGGGATATCTGGTTGGGGAACACCCGGCCACCCGACATAGGTCGGAGTCGGATATCGTCATCAAACGCGGCACAGAATACCAACACCTCCCGAGCAAACACATGCATTTCACTTACGGATGTAATGACCTTAGTCGTTGACACGCCTGGAAGAACCAGTAGTCAATCAATCAATCAATCAATCTACCAATCAATCGAGTCCCCTGTAGAAGAAGAATCTGCTTGCGGGCGCCTCCCAGTCTCCGATGCGCATCCCGGCCGCAGCAGCCGTCGCGGCGGCGCCCGAGGGCCTTGAGCTCCGCTTCCGGCCCCGCGCCGCCTCCTCCCCACAACCCCCGCGGCCGCGCGCCAACTTCGCCCTCGCGCGGGAGGAGGAGGGGGTGGGGGCTAATAAACCCCACCGCGGGCGCTGATGGAAATTTAGGGCTCCTTCGCCGACCGGCCGCGCCCTGCTCCGCCTCCGCCAGCTTTCCGCTGCGGAAGGGCAGGTGTGTTCCAAAGGGAGCAACGCCCCTCGGAAGGTGCTCCTGCCCGGGAATCGGACACCGAAACGGAGTCCGCTCTCGTCCCCAGCACAAGCGTGTCACTCGCGTTCGCAGGCGTATGAGTTGAAGCAGATCGAGGGAACCCTCAGGGAGCGGTCACCTCGATTCAGCGGTCGCCTCAATCAACTACCAAATTTCTCGTTGAACGTATGTTTTTGTTGGTTCTTTCGTAAATATTCTCTCTCTTAGGTGTTCACCTGAACGCGTGCCCAGCCTTTCATTATGAACATTAATGTGTATTAGTCAGTCCACACTTTCGGGAGAATTGTCGAATTCGAGTGGTAACTTTATAACGAACGGTGTATATTCTTGCTTATTAACTTCCTGAGCCGGGGGCAATTTCGTGGAAAGGCGATAACTTGAGTTACGTAGCTGTTGCAGACATTAATTTGTATTTCAAATCACAATGAATGATTTTTCATGCTTTTCTGAAGTTTTTTTAGTGTTGCAGCTTCAAGTCTAGCTGAGAACCAAGTCCACGAATGCGAGGTAGCAATCAGTTTCCTAAAATGGAAGAGTGCCAGTACCGAAAATTAAACAGTTTTGTTTACGAGCTGTTTTCGCGCACAAGTGAAAGACAACTCTCACTAAAACTATTCTTTAAAAACAGTATTACTTTTTTCAAGCAGTATACTGAGAACTTGCTCGTAGCTAGCTCTTGGTCAGCGTGCTCGCTTTCCACTACGCGGTCCGGCGTTCGTTGCCCGTCGAGCCAAGACTATGGTGTGCGTTTTCCTTCTAATGTCCCAGTGCATGTTGCTGGGTGACGATGAGAAAATTCACTTCTCAGGTTGAGAAGACTGGAATACGGCGTCGGGATGTATAAGTGCTAACCACACGTACCCTCTTAACCCATGACCGCGAGGCAGGGACGTCACCGGTAGGCCTGAGCTCGTTCACGGGCTGTCGCGCCAAGTACATACATACATACATATTGAGAACTGTCTAATTTTATATTTCTAGCTTTACATCCCTGATCCAGAAGTGTCGTAAAAACCTGATATAAAGTTTTCGCGTGATTTGCGAGTTCTTGTTAGCGCGTACTAGACTACGAACATATGTCTTATTGAGGCCTCGATCCGGACTTACACCGTCCTCATTCCGGTCTCCATCCGGCCTCATATTGCACTCAATCTTATCATCCTTCGCTCACCAGCATTCCCGCGCTCAATCCGCCCCCGTCTCTGCCCCGCCCCTCCCCACCCCGCCAGGCCATCCCGCCCTGTCCGCGGCACGGCGTGGGCTTCGCTTTGTGCCCCCCTTGGGCACGTAATTACCTGCCCGAAGCCACCGGTGCCTCTCCCCCTCCGACACGACACGACACGACACGCCCTGCCACGCGGACGGCTCCAGGTTAAGAAGAGAGCCAGCCCGCCCTCCCGCCCAGCAGCCCGCCCAACCACTCGCTCGCCCGCCTCTAAACAAGGGCGCGGGCGGGTGATTGCCGACGGGCGCGCCCCGCGTGGCCCCGACCCGCCCGCGCGTAATGCGATTCGCGCTCTGCCGGCTCGAGGGCGTTTTAAAAGGCCTCGCGCCGTAATTCACTTTTGCGCACGGCGCCGAGAAACCGGGTTGCCCCGGGCCCCCCTTGCTCCGTCTCTGCGCTCAGCGCCAGGACGTCTAGACGAGGTCTTCCCACGCCGTCGTTTACTTTGAATAGAGTACACGCGGGACGGTCTGAGAGGCGAGATGAGAACATTTTTGCAATTCATGATCACGTTTCCTCTTTTGTTTTCAGTCCCTACTACCTTAATCCTACTCTTACAAGTATAGTATGTGATATATTCGCCAAAATAGTAATGGAATATTCTCTGAGATAACACTTAATTGCAGAAAATGATCTTGGATTGGCGGGAATTCATGAACGTACATGTATTCATTCCCCAATTCATGGTAGAATACTCTATATATTATATCCACCTATCGATTTACCACGATCAATTGTCACTGTCGTAATAACGTTCGTCAACCTTCGTCTGCTTGGTGGTAAATACGTAATCACAAGCCGACGGCCATGTGCAGCATGCAGCATGCAGCATCGCCCAGCAAGTGAGAGGGTACTTCTCGTGTAGTTCTGAAAACATAGCTATCTTCATTTATAATCGTGTTCAGCCTGAAATAATTTTCCTGTTAATAAAGTAGCGCATGGCACGCATAATCTTGCATCATTTCCTTAATTATTTCCATTTTGTTTAGCTTAGGAAATCAACCACGTCTCTAAGAAATACTGTTTCTATCCTGAATAAATTACATTATGTACCCGTAATTAGATTCCGTTAAATTTATGTGAATACATAGTATTTAATAGTGATTATTTAGCTACTGAAGAAACATTGTTTATGTGTAAAATGGACGAAAATCACTCTTTAAATGACGGTTCGAAGAATGGATTCTTTTTCGCTCGTTTTGTGTCTGCAAAAACAGTTTGAAAGCGGAACCCAGTTTGAGAGGCTTCCGTGCGAGCTGAGCGCCGGGAGCGGCACGAGATTGGCAGGCTCGTGCCTCAGCCCCAGCAGCTGCTGCCTCGTGACCGGAAGTCACTTAGTCGCCGGCGCGCGCTGTTTTACAAGGGTGGAGACCGCCCCGCCTACACTGATCCTCCTTCCTTGTCTCATCCTCGTCACCCTTGAGCCATTCTCCCTCCCCGCTTTCGTTCCGCTCCCGCCCCGCTCCCGCCCCGCTCCCGCCCCGCTCCCGCCCCGCTCCCGCCCTGCTCCCGCCCCGCTCCCGCCCCGCTCCCGCCCCGCTCCCGCCCCGCTCCCGCCCCGCTGCCGCCCCGCTGCCGCCCCGCTGCCGCCCCACTCCCGCCCCACTCCCGCCCCGCTCCCGCCCCGCTCCCGCCCCACTCCCGCCCCGCTCCCGCCCAGCTCCCGCCCAGCTCCCGCCCCGCTCCCGCCCAGCTCCCGCCCCGCTTCCGCCCGCGCTCCCGCCCCCGCCCCGCCCCCGCCCCGCCCCCGCCCCGCTCTCGCCCCGCCCCCGCCCCGCCCCCGTCCCGTTCCCGCTCCACTCCCGCCCCACTCCCGCCCCGCTCCCGCCCCACTCCCGCCCCGCTCCCGCCCCGCTCCCGCCCAGCTCCCGCCCCGCTCCCGCCCCGCTCCCGCCCCGCTCCCGCTTCGCTCCCGCCCCGCTCCCGCCCCGCTCCCGCCCCGCTCCCGCCCCGCTCCCGCCCCGCTCCCGCCCCGCTCCCGCCCCGCTCCCGCCCCGCTCCCGCCCCGCTCCCGCCCCGCTCCCGCCCCGCTCCCGCCCCGCTCCCGCCCCGCTCCCGCCCCGCTCCCGCCCCGCTCCCGCCCCGCTCCCGCCCCGCTCCCGCCCCGCTCCCGCCCCGCTCCCGCTCCCGCCCCGCTCCCGCCCCGCTCCCGCTCCCGCTCCCGCCCCGCTCCCGCCCCGCTCCCGCCCCGCTCCCGCTCCCGCTCCCGCCCCGCTCCCGCCCCGCTCCCGCCCCGCTCCCGCCCCGGTCCCGCTCCCGCCCCGCTCCCGCCCCGCTCCCGCCCCGCTCCCGCCCCGCTCCCGCCCCGCTCCCGCCCCGCTCCCGCCCCGCTCCCGCCCCGCTCCCGCCCCGCTCCCGCCCCGCTCCCGCCCCGCTCCCGCCCCGCTCCCGCCCCGCTCCCGCCCCGCTCCCGCCCCGCTCCCGCCCCGCTCCCGCCCCGCTCCCGCCCCGCTCCCGCCCCGCTCCCGCCCCGCTCCCGCCCCGCTCCCGCCCCGCTCCCGCCCCGCTCCCGCCCCGCTCCCGCCCCGCTCCCGCCCCGCTCCCGCCCCGCTCCCGCCCCGCTTCCGCCCCGCTTCCGCCCCGCTCCCGCCCCGCTTCCGCCCCGCTCTCGCCCCGCCACATCCTCTCCGCCACATTCCTTTCCAGCCATTTCCTCTCCCCTTTTTACCCCCCTTGTCTTGACCTTCCAGTCTTTACTCGCCCTGCCTAAACCCATTTCTGCTCACCCCTCATCTGTTTGCTCCGTCCCTGTCCGCTCTCGCCCTGCTCCGCTTGGGTGACGGCGTCTGGTGCCGCCATTTTAAAGACGAAGCCGCGGGGGAGATGGAGGCCGGAGCCGTTGGCATCAGGCCACTCCCTTCGATCAGTCTTTCGTCAGGCGCTCTTCTTTACATCGCACACAGCACTCCCTCTTCAGTTTACTTTATACGTGTACGTGTGCACGGAGGAGTTTGTCTTACGCCCCAGGGCGGGTTTTGCTCGGTCGGCAAATGGAATCCCATCACAGAATCATTTTGCTACTATTACATAGAAACTTCTCCTTTGTTGCATCAAAGCCTCAAATATGCAATAGAAAGTTCAGGGCAATAATTAAAGAGCATTTAACGCTGATCTTTTAAAAAGAAACTTCTATCATTCTTGTTCCAGCGTCAAAATAAGTTACGTATGCGTCGCGTACTAATGCATTATTATAATATACAGTAAGTGTGGTTACTGCCGTGCAAAACTCCTTGCTTTCACAAACCTAACATTATGAACTTATGATCTCTTAATCCATGTAAAATTGTATGTCTTATCAACGAACACGAATTCACTGCCCAATATCATTAGAGCCTAGTGGATGTATGGTGGCTCACAGCTTAGTGTTGGCCGAGTGAATGAATGCACCATTAGGAATCAAGGGGGAACTAATATATATATATATAAAAATAATGTCTCTATCTCCCCCTCTCTGGGCTGAGGCAGTGTACCAACGTGTGCAGTACGAATTCTGAAGTGAACTCCCGACGGAGAAAGACCCTTCTTGTTTTCCGTCTCCGTCTCAACACATAAGTAAACTTTATACCACGGTTTAGAAAAGACTTCGAAAATTACTTCTTTCAGTCGTGAGCTATGGACACTGCTGTCACATTAACCGAGCTCAAGACGGGGAATTGCGTATTTTCCGTCCCATAGCGTCTCCAAGGCTCTTTGGTCGTGTCTGGGTTCTTCCAACTCGCTGGTAGTGGGATGGGTACCGTCTTCTCCTGGTGTAGTTCTTCTAATTCTCTCTGCATTCCATCATTTTCCGCTTCTCTTACCCCCTCGGCTTCCTCTCGTCTCTTCCCCTTACTTCTGCACCTTCCGTTCACGTCTCTACCTCGTATCCTTAACTCTGTTCCCACCTTTTTTTTCCTCTCCTCTACCCCTGTCTTCTTTTCCTCTCCTTTCTCTCTCCTCTTGGCCTCTTTTGTCTCCTCCTATTGGCTGTTTCTGTTCCTCCTGTCACTTTTTTACATTCATTCATTGATTTCTTTCCTTTCTGTGATCCGCTTGTTCACTTATTTTCATTTTCTTCTCCTTTTCCTCCATTTATTCCTCTCTTCGACCTCTCCTCCATTTGGCTTCATTTCCCTACTATCCTCTCCTCTTACTCCTCTCTCTCCTTCTTCCTCTCTCCAACTTCACTCTCCATTCTCCTTTTCTACCTCCTCTCCTCTCCTTGCTCGCTCCCCTGCTTCTCTTCTTACTCCTCTCTCTCTTCTCTCCCGCCCACCTCTGTTATTTTCTCTCGTTTCTCCTGTCTTCCTCCTCTCCTCTCCTTGCTCGCTCTGCTGCTTGTGGTGCGCGGAAAGAATCGCGCCTCGGCTGCCGGCGCTCAATCTCATTTTATTACCAAAGTTTTGATGAAGGGCGAGCGGCGACGGCGATGCCCTCCGGTTAAATTATGCAAGGAACCTTTCCAGGGCGAGGGGGCGGGGGCGGGGAGGGGCGTGTCCCGGCGGGCGCCCCGAGGACGACGACGGGCCGTGACCCGGGCGCGTCTTGGGGACACTAACGAGGAGGTTTTGTGACCGCTGGCCTCCGGAAGAGTGACTGTTGATGTGAAATGCAACTCGACCAGCGGCTGGGCGCGCAGCTGCGCCAAGGCGCTTTCAGAACTCTTCAGAACCACGCCCGCCCCTCCACTCTCGTGGACGCTTGGTGACGTTTAACTACACGCAATATATTTCAGAACACATACACACCCCAAGGCAGTTTGGCCGTTCCCAATTTTTCATTTTATTCATTACATAATTAGATGAATTTCTATTGGTTTGTAACTACAGCAAATGTTTTTTAATTAATATGTAACATTCGATGACAAACGTTATTCAAGGAAATGAACATGTATTTAAAATGTACAATGTCTAAGTCTCTGAGATCTAACTTGGATTTTTTGTAACCTCTCCGCTATACAGCTTGCAATTTTGATGTGTATACAACTATGCATTTTCATCATTTTTAGGGCTCAATAAAACACACTTCTAAATTATCTAATTCTTAGTTTCTTACGAAACTGACAATTTAAGCTCAAAAGTGTCGATGACTTACACTTTGGAATTTTAAACATTTCATTCCATTTTTTCAGCTAAATACTTTCCTACCAAACTACCATTATGGCTATTCCACGTACTCAATTACCGTTATTACTTCCAACCGAAACGCATCCTAATTTCTACCATCAATATTAGATATTCGTGTCATTCGTTTTGGTGTTCGTAAAGTAAGGATCAAAAGAGCGTAGAATTGTGATTAAAAATTGGTACTTCGTTAATAAGGCTTTAAATAATTAATAATAAACCATATAATTGGTTTCACTCTCAAGAAATAGAATTCTAATACAAAGCTGGATTGCAAAAATTGTAAAGTAAACACAGGCATGAATTTCAATAATGCAAAGTGACTCACGCCTACACCATAAAAATGAGTTCTTGAAACGTCGTTTATTTAATTCAAATGAAAGGCTGTTTCACAAAATTTCATTCTGTAATTATTGTGATAATTCCTACGTCTTTGAAGTAGAATTTAAATACTTTAAGAATTAAAAGATAGTGATGATTTCTGATTCTAGATTAATTTAAGCTGATGGAACATGCAAAGACGTTTAAGAGATGAAAAGAAAGAAATAATAACTTCATCCCTTTCAAATAAATGAATCATTTTTTCCCAACCCTTCATATGAGTAATAATCTACATTTCAAATTTCAATAAGAAATTTTAACACTTCAAATTTTGCTTTCAATCGTATAGATTTTGAGAGACAGTTTCGTCAGTAATTATTCTGTATCTGATTATACTTGACAGAAGCAAACCCAGCAAGACCAGGGGTTCACAAACTTTTGTTGGCTCAATTGACCCCCTCCCTCCCCCACTCGTACGTATATCATACATAATCATAACACAAAGAACTGTACGTAAATGTCCTAAAGATAATATTTTGGTTTATCAGTATTTTGGTAAATGTCTACATTTCCATTGATAGCAGACGCTTCCACTTCGGAGTAAGTGCGTTTCTAGCTGATCTTCATTATTGTGCAGTTGTTTCAAAATATAGAGCCTTTTTAACTGACCGTAAAATTCTCGTGTACATATTACAGGTAGTATTATTTTCTAATGTAGACCAACAAAACTTACAATAATAAATGAGAAATTCGCTCGTCTTCTCCACAATAAAGTATCGTGGTGAATAAATAGTTACTTTTTTTAGTTTTCTAAACATCCTGAGCTGTTGGGTACTTAGGTTCTGTAATGATCCACCACAGAACGTCGAAATAGACCTCATCTGCAACACGAAATTAATAGTTTTATATCTATATAAATATACAATATCGGTGGTGCAAGGGAGAAAATAAGCGAATGAAAGAAGGGAATAGAAAATTATGCAACCCAAAGTTGTGACGTACTACATTACAAGTAGATTTACCACTGTATACAAACGTAGTCCGACAATATAAATATATTTAATTCACATTACTTACCTATTTATTATCAGTTATTCATCGCAATATTGCAAATCCAACTTATCTGAACGGCATAATTATTTCTCAGTATACCACATAACCATTGAATCAATAAACACACGCGTCCCTGTTTCTTATATATTTTCATAAAACCACAAACATCAACTGCAAATGACGATTGCTCGGCTACAGCTTCCAGGAAAACAATTGAGCGCATCCCTCAGCACGACTGCGAGCGTCCTCGTTTCCCCCTGCGCGTAAACCGCGGTTCCCCACCGTCTTTTGTAGGGAGACTCGCAGCAGACTCTCTAGTCATCGTTGACATTCGTTACTGCGCGATTTGCGTATAGAGGTTGCGGAAAACAGTGGCTCTCCACCTCGCACGCAACCTAAACAAAGCTGAAAAATTGCGTAACACGCTCCATTGAGTCTGCGCTCGCTGTGAACGCGGCGTACCCCAAGGGCCTCCGCGCAAACACGTGTAGCGCCGCGCCGCCCTCGCCGCGCAATCTGCGCGCGTCAGCCGCTCTCCCCGGGGTGGGGGCTTCTAATCCGCGCGCATTGTGGCCGGAAGGGGTTGCGGCCTCCGCCTGTCAATCGCCCCAGCGCGGAGGGGCGGAGGGGAGGGGAGGGGAAGCGGCGCGCGTCGAGGTGTTAAATGCGGCTGCCCTCGCCCGGGGAGGTGCCCTGTCGCCGAAGCCCTCCTGCTCTGTCACCCGCGCCAGCTCCATCACCGTCGCCCCTGTCGTCCCTGTCGTCTCGTCGTCCCTGTCGTCTCGTCGTCCCTGTCGTCTCGTCGTCCCTGTCGTCTCGTCTCTGTCATCTCGTCGTCCCTGTCGTCTCGTCGTCCCTGTCGTCTCGTTGCCCCTGTCGTCTCGTTGCCCCTGTCGTCTCGTAAGAGAGTATTCGTGAACCAAACGAGTGTCTCATGGGAAGTAAGGATGTAAGAAATTGGAAGGAATATTCTTGCTCTCACCGAAATACGTGGTATTTAAATATCCTCACGTTTTAAAAACTGTCTAAAATTAGAGCTTTGGATGGACTGGTTGGAATTGTGTAATACTATATTGATTAGTCTCGAACCATTTCTATTCCGAATATTTAGCAGTAATTCTGCACATTCCTGTTAGTAAATTCGTTTACTGTTAACTCGTTTGTCGATTACGACTGCGAAATCGCGTACCGCCGTCCCCAACCGTACGTGCAACCCGATCGAGCAGTGTACCCTACAACGCGGCACTCTGCACAGTCCCGCGATGTGCGCTTCCAATTTGTAGCTCCCGCCGCCCCCCCCCCCCCGCCACTGGAGCCACCTGCGCCCGCTGTCTCCTCATCAGCGCGGCATCCCCTCGCGCGGCTGAAGCGGTATGCAGATGACGCGCAGCGATCTTCATCAGCCGCGCCATTCACGCGCCGCCCCTCCGATTGAGGCGCCGCTACGCTTCCTCCGCCCCGCGCCACACGCGCCTTCTCCCTCTCCGCCGCCTCCGACACGGCCTCTGCCTCTGCCCCCGCCTCTCTCCTCTTCTCCTCCCCCGCCTTGTCCTCGCTTTCTCCTTGCGTTCTTGCCCGCCCACCTCCTTGCCCCCACCTCCTTGCCCCCACCTCCTTGCCCCCACCTCCTTGCCCCCACCTCCTTGCCCCCACCTCCTTGCCCCCACCTCCTTGCCCCCACCTCCTTGCCCCCACCTCCTTGCCCCCACCTCCTTGCCCCCACCTCCTGGCCCCCACCTCCTGGCCCCCACCTCCTGGCCCCCACCTCCTTGTCCCCACCTTCTTGTCCCCACTTCCTTGTTCCCGCCTAGTTGTCCCCGCCTCCTTGTTCTCACCTAATGACCTCGCCTACTCCCCACCGGCGCCGAATCGCTTCATCATGTCCACTACGCTGGCCGCCGTTCACCTTTCAGCATCATCCTCCTCCCCCTTCACCCACGCCGTCGCCGAACGCATCGCCTCCGCTGCCCCCCTCACCAGTGGACTGCCTCCCTCACTTTCTGAGGGTAAGCGATGACTGTGGTGGCGCGGGTGGCGCCGTGGGCGGTGCCGTGGGCGGTGCCGTGGGGGTGGGGGTGGAGCGGCTGGCGTTTGTCTCGCCCCTGACGAGCCCATTGAAGGCGCATTACCCGCGCGTGGCTGGCGCGTGCGAGGGCGCGCCGCCCCGGAGCGGAAAGATCAAGCAGCAAATCTGCAGCTTCCACGCGCCGGTCTTGGCTTGCGCTTTGGGGGTGAATTCAATGCTTACCTTCCGTCTTCGACAGCGGGAGGCTCATTCACCGCCCGGATTATGTACTGCCATAAAATTTGTATCAATTTTTATAATAGTGTATAATAGTGTATTGTTATAGAGATTAAGATGCGTTTTTCTGTAAATAAAGCATTTCACTGAGTCTTTCTTCAATGAGTAGTCGATGCAATCCGTCTCCACTGGCGTGGTCCTGCAGTGTCAGGTGGGGTGGAGTTATGGGCAGCCAGTCTTTGTGAAGTGCAGTCCAATCGAGCGTTTTAGATGCGAAACAAACGATGAGCAAAATTGTATAACTACTGACACATAATGGACTCTTTAACTACTAGTCACACTTTTTAACCCAAAACTTGTAGTACCAAACATAATCACCCGTGGCAAATTTGCACCGTCATGTTATTCAATCACCTTTTCGACATTTTAAGATAATATCTTCTTTGACGGTAAGTTTTATTATAACTGATACTCGATTGGAAAATTTAATAAACACTAAGTAGGTGACTAAAGGGCAAATAAAGGGGATCGGATAAGGTAAAATAATGTTCGATGATCATAACGTTGACTCTTCCACTCGTGAAATGAAAACCAGTAGTGTTTAACTACGCATATAAAATAGCCCAGTCAAGACGGTGTTTCTCAAAAGGTTTATCGTTTTTTCTATTCTGTCCGCTCTCCCCTGCTGGCCAATCGTAAACTGATCTTAGGAGGCGGAATGTATCGATAGCTATATCGATGTGCAATAAACATCGTATGTACTATAACATAACATCTTTAATTTTTCCTCCAGTGTGCGTTGCTTCCGGAAACGTCTAGAGAATTGCGTGTGATGCCAAATAACTGTGTATGTTAGGTCTTCTTAGACATTCTCCTTAGTTTTACCTTGTTAGTTTTTACTTAGTTGTACTTTCCATATTATATGCATTCCTACATATGTAACATGTAATATCTCTGTATCTTTACTATGTGCTGTAAAACTCTGCCACCGAGCGAAAGCTCATAAGCAGAAAAAATAAATATTATTATTGTTATTATTATTATTTTAACATGCTTTCAGTTATTTTCAATACTTGGCGCATTTTGAAACGGTGATGGACGTAATGTTATTCATGGAATAGTTGTATAATATACCCACATATGTCTTGCAAATTTTCCGATAAATCCCCTTTTCGCTTCGAAGGGGATTTATCGTACGAATCGGGGATTTATCGTCAATTTCCAAAGCACTAGTGGTATAACCTGTGGAACGGAAGAAAACACGTGCGACGGGGCTGCCCTTCCGCGGCGTTTGCGCTCCGGGCTGAGCCACCGCGCCAGGCGCCGACGCGACGCGACGCCGCGATCAAGCGCCGGAAGGCAGTTATGCGCTGCGGGCGCGCTCAATGCGCAGATAGCGCGTGCGTTTCTCTTCGCGACGAGCAACTCGTCAGCCCTTCGCGCTGAGCGCTCGCTTTGCACCTGCAGCCCACGCAATGGCCCTCGGAGCCGGCACGACGACGGTGGGGAACTTTCGACACTGCCTACCTGCGTCTGGGAGTTTCGATACTAGCTGCACTGCGGTCCTAGGATGGGTCCGGAGGAGAATTTGAACGGAGAGCTGCTGCGGACGGTACTTTTTTTGTCGTTGTACTTTTTTTGCGAGAGCCGGAGCAGTATCGTAACAAACGAGCCAAGCAACGCGATCTGTCCTTCCTATACTTTCCCTATCTCACCGCGCCGGAATGACGTACGGTGGGAATTTTCGACACTGGCTACATGGCTACCATGACTGCGGAGAAAATTTCTAACATCTGCTGTGACGGGTATTTTTCCGTCGTTTTGCTGATCAATATCTGGGTGAAGTCGGAGCAGTACCTAACAATCGAACCAGGTACGCGATCTTTCTTCTACTTTTTCCTATCCTCTTCTCGAACAACAACGAAATCCAAAAAAAAAAAAAAAAAAAAAAAATTTAAAGATATCAGTACGGTCAGAAAAATTGAAGTTTAATACATTCTCTCAGAATCAGGATTTTTGCAAATACAAAAGACTTGCATACAACCGATTCATTCATGTCGAAAGCTTTGCAATTACAGCAGTACCCTTTTTGAGAAATATTGTCGTCGCAATTCATTTTGTCTCATCGCAAATAGAGTTGCTGTCCCTCCCGAGCACAGCAGCGATGGACGCAGCCATGTGTATCTCCCCTTAAATATAGAGAGCGCATGTTGCCAAATCCGGAAAGAGTGGAAGAGTTGTGTACACGGTATGTAAGCCGCCGATGCATCCCTTCATCCCACGTCGTCATGGCGCTAGCCTCATGCGAGCAGGCACGGACACACAGCCGGCGCCGCGTCATCCGCCAGGCGGCAGCCCACGCACGCACAGTCCCCCCCCCCACACACACACATTCCTCCACCACTTAGGCCCACGGCACTGTTTAGAGCGGCTCAGCCCCCGCTTATGGCCCTGTCTCGAGCCGCCCACCGCGTTCTGTGTACCGTCATCCACCGTCCTCCGTCCTCCGCCCTCCACCGCCCTTCACCGTCCACCGTCATCCTCCACCGTTGGCCATCGTTCACCACCGTCCACTGTCTGCCACCGTCCTCCTGCGTGCACCATCCTCCGCAGTCAACCGTCCACCACCCTCAATCATCGTCCTCCGCCCTCCAAAGCCCTCCAAAGCTCTCCAAAGCCCTCCAACCACCACTTCCACCCTCTCTCCGCTGCTCCACTCGTCGTCCGCCGTCAGTCCGCCGTCGACGTTGTCGTCGTCAGTCCGCTGTCGTCGTCGTCAGTCCGCTGTCGTCGTCGTCAGTCCGCCGTCGTCGTCGTCAGTCCGCCGTCGTCGTCGTCAGTCCGCCGTCGTCGTCGTCAGTCCGCCGTCGTCGTCGTCAGTCCGCCGTCGTCGTCGTCAGTCCGTCGTAATTATCGTCGTCGTCAATCCGTCGTAATTGTCGTCGTCGACTGTCCGTCGTAATTGTCGTCGTCGACTGTCCGTCGTAATTGTCGTCGTCGACTGTCCGTCGTCGTTGTCGTCGTCGTCAGTCCGTCGTAATTGTCGTCGTCGTCAGTCCGTCGTAATTGTCGTCGTCGTCGTTCTCAGTCTTCATTCCCCTCCGTTCCCCATTCCCCGGTATCCCATCCTGCGCTCACCATCCTCCGTTCACAGCGTCGCCCCCCCCCCCCGCCCACTGCGCGAAGCAACATTCGCGGGCCTAATCGCGCGTCCGGGAGGCGGCGGGCGCCGCGCAGTGCCATCGGCCGCGGGCATTACGCGGGCGTGACGTCATTAATCAAATATGGCTGACACGCGCCGCACCGACGGGGCGCTGCGAATAATGTCCGGGACGCGACGCGACGCGACGCGACGCGGCGCCACGCGAAGCAGGTTCTGGCGCCGACACGCCCGGGCGGCCATGAATAAATCATGTCCCGGTTTTAGGTGAGCGCTAATATCCCGATTTCGTACATTTTCGTGTTTTTTTGTGAGGGGTAGGGCGAAATATTGGACTTCTCTAATTAACATATCTGCAATAAAATCGTTTTGCCGTTGCCAGCAAAAAGCCACGTCCGTGGTTATCGAAAAAAGGGGGTTACATTGTTGAGAGTTAATTTACCGCTTGGGCGAGCCGGCCTTTTTTACCTTTTTATTTAATCTCTGGCTAAACGCATGGAAAACTCTAGCGCTTTGCAACCTGTGTCGAGATGTTGATGCAAGTTTTTCTCTTAATTTGTGTATCATTGTGGTGATGGTGCGTGTAATGTTCACTTTGAACATGTTTTTTCCACTATCCACCTTTTATGGATAGAATTGGATACTGATCATTAGATTGGAAAGCAACGTGTTACTATAGATTCTTTTGCCTTGCGTGATGTACCTACCCATATTACCTACCCATATTTTACCTACCCATTACAAAAGATAAATGATCTGCCTGAACGTAGACTTATATATCATTTAATATAATTATTAACGTGTAATCAATTCCTC